>LGRX02018410.1:0-13836 GCA_001247695.2 Cymbomonas tetramitiformis | reverse complement strand
AGCACGGAGGTGCCCGCACCGAAGACCGCGGGGGTGGTACCGGACGCGCCGTCGGGATCGGCGGAGGAACCCGCGGACACTCCGGCACCTCCCGTGTCCATGCTCTCGGAGTTCTCGGCATCGGCTCCCCCACCCCTTGAAGCGGCCACACTCGAGGTCGTTGAGGGGGGTAGACGCGCCGTCGGGAGGGACGGCTCAACCCGCGGATGCTCCCGCCCCCACCAGCACGGAGGTGCCCGCACCGAAGACCGCGGGGGTGGTACCGGACGCGCCGTCGGGATCGGCGGAGGAACCCGCGGACACTCCGGCACCTCCCGTGTCCATGCTCTCGGAGTTCTCGGCATCGGCTCCCCCACCCCTTGAAGCGGCCACACTCGAGGTCGTTGAGGGGGGTGTAGACGCGCCGTCGGGAGGGACGGCTCAACCCGCGGATGCTCCCGCCCCCACGAGCACGGAGGTGCCCGCACCCGAGACCGCGGGGGTGGTACCGGACGCGCCGTTGGGATGGGCGGAGCAACCCACGGACACTCCGGCACCACCGGCCTTGCCCTCGGTTGCGGAGCCGTGGGCATCGGCGGCCCCGCCCCTTGTTGAAGCGGGAGCGGCGGAGCAACCCACGAACACTCCCGCACAGGCATTGCCCGTAGGTGGCCGTAAGCGGAAGCCCAGTCTGTGGAAGGACCTGGATCTGCCGCAACGTGTTCACGAGTACGACAAGTACATTAACTATAGGCCGCGGTATGTGTATGGCGACGGCTTTGGTGAGAAGGAGGGATACGCCGAGAAATCGAACGGGAAATTCTCGTACGGCGGAGTGGTGTTTCACCAGGGTCACTCGGGGGGGTATGTGGTAGGCTCAATCCTGCACATAAAGAATAAAGGGTGGTTTGTCCATTGCGGGGGGCCAATCGATGGGCCGAACGCCGACCCGGAGATGTTTCACACCTTCCGCATGAACAAGCTGAACGTGGGCGTAACGGACAAAGCCCGAGGGGAGGCTTACTTCCGTGACAATGAGAAGATCGACCAAGTGTTCCAGGCCCTCAGGAAGTTTGTGCCACAACAGATTGCGGTGGAAAAAGCGAAGGGCTTGCAGGAGGGCGTGTCGGTGACGGCCCCGTTGAGGCAGGTGAATAGTGCGGACCGGGTGGAGTTAGGAGCGAGCGTTGCCCGTGACGACTACCTCTTCGTGGACAAGGACGCGGCATCGGTTGCCCCTAGCCGTGGGGGCGCGGGTTCCGAGGGGGATACGGTCACAGAGGATGCACCGCCTGAGACAATTGCGTCTAAAGGGGCCTCAGGAAGGAAGCGCATGAGGTCGGATTTGGCTGACGGCTACACCTTGCAGAAGCGGGTTGCCGCGCCTGCGCACCTGGCCGTTCCACACCGAAGGGGGAGCCAAGCACCGAGCGACGTGTCGGGTAGGGCACTTGATGCGGGCACGGGGAAAGGCACGGGGAAAGCTGGAGGTGGTCGTTCTCGAGGCCGGAGGTCAAGTGTCGGCAGTGGGGTGCTGTCACTATCACAGGCGGCGCAGGTGGAGGTAGAGGAAGGAAGAAGTGGACCTGTGCAGGTGGGCGTGACGAGTGAACAGTTGGAGGAGCTGTTGAGGAAGCAGGGAGAGGAGTTTGTTTGGTCGGAGCGTTTGGAAGCGTTGGAGCAGAGACAGCAGAGCGCACTGGACCGGCGCTTAGAGCTGGAGCGCGCTAGTTTGGAGACGCTCGTGCCGCAAGTGCCGGCCTCCGAGGAACCGCGACCGGCACCTACGGCGTCGGCGACGCCCACGGCGGAGCAAGGGACGGAGGGTGATATCTCAAGTCCGGAAGCAGTTCGTCAGGGCGTCCCGCAGGCCTAGCAGCAGGAGGAACTCCTCCTGGCCCAGCAACTGCAGCAACTCCCACAGTCCCAGTCTCAGGTTCATCAGGTGCTGCAGCCCCAGCAGTTTCAGCAGGTGCTGCCGCCTCAGCAGCTTCAACAGGCGTAGGAGCCCTTGCAGCTGCAGCAACTCCCGCAGCCCCTGTCTCAGCTTCAACAGGTGCTGCCGCCTCAGCAGCTTCAACAGCCGCAGCAGCCCTTGCAGCTGCAGCAACTCCCGCAGCCCCAGTCTCAGCTTCAACAGGTGCTGCCGCCCCAGCAGTTTCAACAGCCGCAGCAGCCCTTGCAGCTGCAGCAACTCCCGCAGCCCCAGTCTCAGCTTCAACAGGTGCTGCCGCCCCAGCAGCTTCAACAGCCGCAGCAGCCCCTGCAGCTGCAGCAACTCCCGCAGCCCCAGTCTCCGCTTCAACAGGTGCAGCTACCCCAGCAGCTTCAACCGATGCAGCATCTCCAACAGCTTCAACCGGTGCTGCAGCCCCAGCAGCTTCAACCGGTGCAGCAGCCTCAGCAGCTTCAACAGCTGCAACAACTCCAGCAATCAGCAATCCAACTCCAGCAGCAGCTCTCGCAGCTTCAGCAATCCTACCAGCTGCAACCACAATTGCTCGCGCAACCCCAGCTATTCGCGCAACCACCGCAACTCCTCGCGCAACCCCAGCTGCTCGCGCAACCGCAGTTGCTCGCCCAACCACAGCAGCTCGCCCAACCAGCACAGCCGCTTTTCACCCTGACCGCGGATCAATTGCAGGACCTTGCTCGTGGGGCTTCACGCTCACGTGTTTCCTTGGAAGAGCTGTTCGACAGGCGCGAGCTTAGAAATCGTTTGCCTAACTAAAAGTGCTATTGAGCTGTCCCGAGAGCCGCATCTTGGTGCTTCGTGCTACAGTAAGCTGCAATTTTTGCATAACTCTAATAATCTGACACTACGGTCATCATGTCACTTGCAAGTATTCATACATTAGATTGTGTATGAACATTGGAATATAAGCATGGAAATGCACTTGCATATTGAACTGCTCTTTATTTTCAAAACATCGCCCGTGTGCATGACACGGCAACCATCCTAATATTTGCAGTGAACAAATTGGTCCCGCGCGGCTCCTGCAAAACCCAAAATATCAAAATATTGCATTATTTTGTTTCTACGAACCTTCTCCAATGTTCTCCAAAAATATTAAATCATATAATATCATTTCCCGCTTGTTATTGGCCTTGTAGCAACACATTCATATGCCGCGCATGCATGCCAAGTGCAAAATTCGATTTCCTGCTGTTTGCAGTGACCAAAATGGCCCCGCACGACTACTCCAAAACCCTAAACGTCAAAATTTTATATTTTTGAGTTTGTCCAAACCTTCTCCAAACTTCTCCAAAAATATCAAACCGTGTAATATCATCATTTCCCGAAATTGTGCACTTTATAGCGGACCCCGCATACGCCGAACCCCCTCTCACAACTAATATTTCACCCACACCACCCCGCCAGCAACCCTAAAACCCTAAAATATTGGATATGCAACTTTTTACTGCCTTCTACTATCATGTTGCACCTTCCCAAACCTTGTAATGGCCTTTTATAAACTTATTAATGTGTCGCGCAAGCATTCCATGTGCACAACTTGATTCCCTGGTATTTGCAGTAAACGAAATGGCCCCGCACGGCTACTCCAAACCCCGAAATGTCAAAAATTTACATTTTTGAGTTTGTCCAAACCTTCTCCAAACTTCTCCAACCTTCTAACACTTCTAAATGTCATTTTTTCGAAAAATCGTCAAATTATGCATAAACGTACCACCCACGCATGCCACATACCATTATTATATCCCAGTATGATCGTGACACATTTGCATAAACTATATTATCTATGTAAGCTGGCATCATCGACATCATCACAGTCAGTCAGCAATTTCGAGCTCATTCAGGGGTTGATCTATCGCAAGACCATATATGGCAGACAGCTTTACATTCCACCTACTGCCAAGGTCCCTACAGATGACGGTGAGATCACACACCTTCGCCACATTCTTCTTCATGAGTGCCACTCAGCCACTATTTTTGGTCATGTAGGCAAAAATCGCATGCTTCATCTATTGCGTAGCCGATATTATTGGCCAGGAATGACGACGGCAGCCATTCAGTACATTCGGGAGTGCCCCGTGTGTCAACGCCAGAAAACGAGGAGACACAAACCTTATGGTCAGTCACATATACGATATTGTGTGCCTAAGACAAAATGGCTTGATGTATCTCTTGACTGGATTACTGACCTGCCTATCACCACTAATGGGCACGACAGTATATTTGTGGTAATGTGCCAATTCTCTCATCGCTGTCATCTCATTCCCTTCAGCATGACCTGGACTGCTCAGCATACTGCTTCGATATATATACAACATATCTTCAAGCTCCATGGTCTTCCGAGGAACATCATCTCAGATCGAGACCGCCGATTTACCTCTACATTCTGGCAAACACTGTGGAAATCTACTGGTACGAGATTGTCTATGACGTCTTCACACCATCCACAGTCGAATGCAAGCAATGAGAGGAGCCATGCCTTCATTGAGGACATCCTCAGGTGTTGTTGCAATGATACTTCAGCCAATTCGTGGGAGGACAAGTTGCCTCTGGTGGAGTTTGCAATAAACAACACAGTTTCTGCAACTACTGGTTATTCACCATTCTATCTCGACTCGATGGCGCAGCCACTTTCGCCTCATGACCTGGCAATCACTATTCCGCCAGAAGCTCCTGTTCCAATACAGAATGCTATTCGAGATCATTTTGACCAGTACTCGGCTGTACATGCCAACGCGGTAGACAACATTTCCCGAGCAGCAGAAATTAGCCAAGCCAGATTCAATAAGACTCACATGCCCCGGCAATATGCAGTAGGGCAGAAAGTTCTTTTACGGACCGAGTTTATCCAATGGACTGGTTTGACAGAGGCAGGCATACACTTTAAGCAACCATATATTGGGCCATTTACCATATCCAAAGTGCTCAGTCAGCCATGGACGTGCTTACGAGTTAGATTTCGGGGATCTCGATATTCGTATCCATCCGGTACAGCCTGTATCCAGAATAGAGTTGTATAACGACTCGATTCAAGCACCTTTGCCTCTGCCACAGATGATCACCGAAGAAGGGCAACCACTGTTTGAGATATCACACATACTCTCAGATAAGATCACTAGAGGTGTCAAGTACTATTTAGTGCGATATGCAGGCTACGGCCCTGAGCATGACACCTGGGTCAAAGGCTCAAAGCCACAGAGCTGACCAATGCAGCAGACATGATAGCTGCCTATGAAGGCTAACATTATATTAAGCCTCATGCCCTTACTTCTTGTAATATATACTAATACATGTCGATCATCTATATACCTTGCTCTTAATGTTCTATCATTATGTTGCATAGAAGCAGGAAATTGATCCTTCCTTGCTAAAGGTGTAGTGAGCCTTGTACAAAATCATACCCTTGCACAGATACGCACACATGCGAGATATCATATCTGTGGATAAATAAAAACTGCTAAATGCTACCTTTGCCAGACCGTGGTTTGTCATTCGGATCTTATGGCCAGTAAATCCGCGCTACCGGATAACTGAGGTGGACGGAGTTGTGATCCCGAGTTATGCTTGACACACATAACTAAAACGAATTTCACATTAGTACGTGGCGAATCCACTCTAAATCGACAGATGTTCGTCAAAGCGCGCGTACCGGACCAAATATTGAGGAGTTGAGCAGACCGGGTAAAGGATTATAAGTCCAATCCCGTTAAGCAGGGCCACTCCGTTTGCATTAAAACAAGCCCCAAAAATCGGGCTCCCCGTTGCCGCCTATGAACCTCCATATATAGTAGCTTCAGGAGGGGAGGAAGGGTTGGGTGCACTATATATAACTGTGGAAACATGTACCCAAGGGTTTTCGTCGATCAGTCATATATATACGTAAGGCCGAGTATCGTTCGTTAAATCGTCGATCATCGTTCGCAAAGGCCTCGACGGCAAGCGCAAAAATATCCGTAACGTAAACCTCGGATACCTTGGATCGTCACTCTGAAATACGATACGCAATTCATGGAACCTTGAAACGTCACTCTGAAATACGATACGCAATTCATGGGGGCTACATCCTAAGAACTGTAAGGCTAAATGCCTAAGGTGAGGGTTTAAAGTGGACTCAGTTCCCCCCAATATCCTAAAAACACCACGAGGGACGCCTCACATCGGTGTAAGAAGACTGGTACCAGCAGCAGCAGCATCAACAACAAAGACATCAAAGACATATACAAAGGTATGCCCGTTGTGAGGTCACAACTCTCTTAAGAGGGGAGATCTGTCAGGGTTATGACCGATGACATATGTGTCATACAGGTCATACGTGTCATACCTATCAGACATGTCATACCATGTCATGTCATGTCGTGTCATGTCATATATTATAATGACAGACAGTCGTCAGTACGGTCGACTATGACATGTACAGTCATACCATCTGTCATTCACTCACCTTGAGTGCCACCTGTCATCGAGAGGCCAGGTTGTGGCATCGAGATGACAAAGCAAGACGAAGTCTTGAAGAACCGAAAGTGTTCGGAGAAAACTCATCTTCGCTTCTAGCATGTTCTGAACAAGCATGCGAGTATCATATGGCTTATTCGTTCAGCCGATACTGATTGTTCAACCAATGCCTTGGGTTCACAACCCAATTGTGGTGGCATCTATGAGATGCGGGGCATTGCGTAAATGAGGTAGCGTTGAGCTACAGCAGTCACTTCTGAAGAAGCACTGCACTCATATCCACACAGACGCTGCGTGAGCTATTAACGTTCCATAGTAGCCTCGCTATATATCATACATCATATCGCTTCCAAGCGAAGCCCTAAGAAGAAGCCACCTGAGAAAGCCCCTTGAGCTCAGCAAGGCGTGACGTCGCTCTCTCCATCTGCCTCATCAACTTCTGCTGAGGTTGCGTAAGCTCCTCGCCATCCTGAAACGCAGCAAAGGCGTTCGCGTACGCCGGCTGCGCGTGCAAATCATCTATACGCCTCTGGCACAAAACTGGATCGGTGTACCACTCCATAATCAATATACGATATACTACTGAAAATATATATACACTGAAAAACTTACGGTGTTAAAGTCCACACAATCACAGTAACACGGCAAGACGCCTTCTCAGTACCGAAGCTGGCCTCTTACGTCTTAGGCCTCCGACTGATCAGAAAAAATCCAGGTTAGGGACGTTTAAGCAAAATTTAGGGACCGTAGGTCCCCAAAATTTCGGTCCCTAAAGGACTTTGGGACCGTAGGTCCCCAAAATTTCGGTCCCTAAAGGACTTTGGGACCGTAGGTCCCCCAATTTTCGGTCCCTAGAGGACTTGGGGACCGTAGGTTCCCAAAATTTCGGACCTGTCCATTATTTGGGACCGTAGGTCCCTATCGGGATTGGGGACCTTGGGGCCCCGATATGTTTGACCACCATTTCGAATCTGGGTGACTATAGGTCCCCCAAAGGTCTCGGGGGACTACACGTCCCTAAACGATTACTTCGAAGTATCGTGGTTACGCATAATGCATTTTAGCCCCCCTCCCCCCGCCCACATTCACAATTAGTTTCAATAGTTTTCTTAGGCGATGTAAGGTAATAATTTGGGGGGCATTTTTTAATGACCTTATATAATATTCACTTTCCAAACTATTTCTTGTCTCCGATTCCTTGCATATCCCGATCGAAACTTAATTATTATCCGCACTTTTTGTGTATCGATACACGTTGAAACACACACACACACACACTGAACGGCATGAGATCGGCCAACAAAAGCCAGCCCATCATCATCCGGTAGCCCCTCATTTGTGTCGCACGGGTTATTTTATTTGTCGTGTCGCAAAAGATTCGTTTATATTAACGACGCTTCGTAGCTTTTTCAGAAATATGCTGTTTTTCATTTCGTTTCCCTTAAAGGAGCGAAACAGTTTCCTGGAAAAAAGTGACATCAACAGCCACACCGCAGGAGCTGTCCCTCAAAAATTATGCCGTTGGAAATTTTCCAAAACATTTCTGCCCATGTCAGCAGTCCTACCCCGGATTGTGTCGAGCGCTCGCGCTTTACCGGCCAATCATGATACGATAGCATCTCAGCAGTCCTACCCCGGATTCTTTCGACCGATCGGTCGTAACCGACAACGAGAGAAACGTTTAACAATTCAAAATTATACCACGAAGATATATATGCTGTTTTTCATCCATGTCAGCAGTCCTACCATGATTGTGTCGAGCGCTCGCGCTTTACCGGCCAATCATGATACGATAGCATCTCAGCAGTCCTACCCCGGATTCTTTCGACCGATCGTTCGTAACCGACAACGAGAGACACGGGTAACAATTCCATATTTTACCCCGAAGATATGCGGAATTTCCAATTATTTACGCATCTCGTCATTCAAGATCATCTCACCACTCCTATCGGCGGCGCGGCCCGGACAAAAGTGGATATGGTATGATCCTGGTCGGCCGGATCATACTTTTCATTTTTCTCCAAGCTCTTATCTTGCGCCTACCTGCTCGTTGTCTCAACGCGCGGCTTGTGTTTTGTTTGATCAATGATTTTTGCGCGCTACTTTTCTTTAGCGATATTTCATATTGACCATGTTTTCGTGTGCATGCGTGGAACCCGGCGGGGGGGCGTTCCTGCGATGTTCTCACATGAGCCGCATCCCACCAGCAGCCCGTCCTGCGATATATGGATGATTGGAGGCCGTCGGGCGTGTTTGCATCCCGCCTGACGGTTTGGGTTCAATTTCCAACAGGAATTCTTCCTTCCTGAGCAGCGCTCTGTTTTTTTGCAGGTTTATGCTGTGCCTTTTCTGAAGGCGCCAGCAACGGCCATAGTGTATAATTCATGCTGTGCCTTTTCTGAAGCCGCCAGCAACGTTCCTGGCGGCATCTTTCCCTCTGGCCCTACTAAGCTGAAGGGGTGCTTGGAGACCGGCGGGATTCTCCGACGGGTTGGGTTCGATTCCCAACGTCTTTACTAACCAGCGTTTCGTTTTTTGCAGGTTTTGTTTTTTACGCCGAGCATCTTTTTATGCCGCCAGCAGAGTGCTGGCGGCATCCTGTGACTTCCAGCTCTGTTTAGGTTTCGCCGATTATTGATGTTCAGAATTTTAGATTTCCCACCCACTGTTCCGCTGCTGTTTTCAAAACGTCTATTTTGTACGTAGACGCCCACCCGAGGGTGAAATGCGGACAGCAGTTGGCTGTCGGTATTGGGTTCGATCCCCAACGTCCTGACTGATTCGTTGTTCGTGTGCTGCAGGAAACGTTTTGGTTCCGAAGATTTTGGCTGTGCTCTAGTTTCCTAGTTTAGATTTTCATATCGCCCTCGGGTAGTTGAATCCTTGTATTAGAAACTAGCAACCTAGTAGTAATAAGTAATTATGCTAATATTTTTTAACCTCTTAGCCGGTAGCCGTTACGATATCGTAACAAACCACCCGCGGTCCTTTTGGTTTCGCATGCACGTGTGCTCACCAAAAAGGGTTAGACGAACTCTAGACATGATACAACCTAGGGTATGTGTGCATAGTGAGCATGCATGCATCACTCCATGGCAGATTTGTATGGGATACACATACAATCTTATCATATTCATAACAATTTGAACCGACAATAATGCTTTTTATAGCCAATTTTGAAACGGAAATCGGCTCAAATCTGCATGATTTAGACAACTTTGACATTGATATGAATGTGCATGACCATATATGTTCAGGGTATGCCACATTCAACCATCACATATCGATATATGGGTGCTAAGGGCTATACATCCTCGCTTATATGTGAAATACACGCAGACTAATCGCTTAAGTATGGAAAACATTGCTTAAGTATGAAAAACATTGAAGAATCGCATTTTTTTTCATGTTTTTTTCGTAAAAAGGCCACGTATATCGAGATGTAGGCACATTTAACTCAACATATGACTGACAAAAGTTTAAACATGGCCAAGGCCGATAGCATCGTACTAACGGCAACCGCTTAAGAGACCTTAGGCGACCAAGAATCGCTTTTGCGTAAAATCGATTGCTAAAATTTGGAGAAGTTTTGCTTGTATAATCGATATATCTTACGATATATATGCCATAGATGTTCATACAATAGCTCAATTTGTAGTTGCGGTAGAGAGTAATCGGTTTTTCTCTTTGTATCTTTATCCATCTGAAATGCTTGCTTGCTTGCTACTCATGTATGCCTCGTGCTATATGAATGTCCCCAAGTGATCGTATAATACACCTGTGTTTTATGTAATATTCGCGGTACTACTCGTTCAGCAATTTTGTTTTTCAAGTCATAATCGCGGTACTATTCGTTTGTGTTCCCCCTAGCTTAATTTCATTTTCGGAAATTTTCTGTGAATTTTCACGACAGAAATGAGCCTGCGACAGACGTGAGCGCCACGCTCATTTCTGTCGCACGGTATAATTACAGTTTGTCCGCACGGTGCGACAAATAAAATAACCGGTGCGACAAATTTGAAGTGCTTCCTCATCATCCCAGTGGATGTGAAAAGCAAATCAAGAGCAGGGCGGGGCCGTGACAAGATATCACAAACGCATACATATTCCCAACCCAAATGCAAAGCAGCATGGAAAGATGCTACGATGTGACCGATCGTCGCCAAACAACTGTTGGTCTCTGGGTTACGGAGTAAGCGGACCCTGCGGGCATGCCCCCCAGTGGCTCCCGGTCGATGGATGGGACCTGTTGGTCCATGGTTATGTCATGAATGCAGTCACACCACACAGCATGGACACCCCATGTCAAAAAAAGGAAACATGCGGGCACCTAAGTGCTCCCCACAAAATTCAAGGGAAAACACAGAAGGTGTACACACACACACACACACCTCAGTTTTCAGATCCGCTCCGTATGACAGTCATACTCAAGGATGCGCTTTGGGTTTTTGGCGTTGGCGGTGGCGTGGCGCGCAGTTTTTGTCAGCGTGGTGGCGCGCCACGGCGCTGGCGTGGCGCCTGAATTTTTGGGGTGCCAACGCTGGCGTGGCGCCTGGATTAAATTGGGGCGCCAGCGCGCCGGCGCCCTTGGCGCAAGGTTGTAAATCAAATAAAAATCAGACTGATATCAGATCTGATCGGTCAGATATGATCTGATACCTCTGATTCGTCTGATCGTGGGAGGCACGGGAACATATGGGTGCCTGAAGGGACTATTTTGGGGACATTTTGGACATATTTACCCATATTAAAACGTCACATCTGATATTTTACATCGGCGCACTCTAAGAATCCGATTCATCGATGAAATATTGGCGGTTATCGATAAATTATCGACGAGTATCGATAAAAATCGCATAATGTCGATATTTATCATTAAAACATGAAGGTATCGACACACATCGATAAATTATCGACCATTGTGGGCTGTAAGGACACACTCGAAAGCATGTTCGCGAAAAGCAAACAGAATCGTGTCGATATTTTATCGATATATGTCGATGAGACTCATAAATACGTTTATCGGTAAACATCGATATCTTATCGGCAAACTACGAAATTTTATCGACACATGTCAATATCCATCGACAAAATCGAAATATTATCGATCAACATCGATAATTTATCGAAATATTCCCCGTACCAACGAATGAGTATTCCATTTCGTTACGCGGGTATCACTCGACATATGATCGTTACTACCCGTCCGATTTTCGTCTGATTCTGATCTGATTCTGATCTGATCCGATCTGATCTGATCTGATCTGATTCTGATTATGTCTGATTGACAACCTTGCCTTGGCGAGATAGAGGGGTCGTGGGGAGAGTTTGGAGGGAGGGGCAGCCTCCCCCCCGTCCGTAATCGACCGCCTTCTTCTACCTTGAAAATGCCTTCGTTGATGTCTCGTGGGGCGTGACATGGCGTGACAAGCGAAGGGTGGCCCGTGGCGATGGCGTGGGGCTGGCGTGGCGCTGGCGTGGCGAACGAGCCAGCGCCGCTGGCGGAGCTCCTCGATTACGATGGAGCGATGGCGCGCCGTGGCGGCAGCGCGGCGCGTGCATTTCCTGGCCCGCCAGCGCTGGCGGGGCGTGTGGGCTCAAATGGGTCAGGCGCGCCAGATATGGCGCGCCGGCGCGTCCAAAGCGCATCCTTGGTCATACTGCCTGTCATACTACACTGATCAGAAAACCATCAGTTATTTTTGTTATAATAACCGGGTCGTTATCAAAAAACACAAATGTCCCCAATTGTCACTCTTGCTGGTAGATTTTGTCAAGATTCTGTCCGTTACTTTCCGTTACTTATATATTCCTCATATATTGATATGATGGCAGCTTTAAATAGCAGTGACAATTGTGGACACGCCTCCAAAAAAAAAAACCGGGAGGTTATAACAGGTTATACGGCGCGATACATCGCACCTACATGCATGCTGGGCTATGTAGCTGCAGCCGATTAGAAAACCGATCCGAAGGCTCTGGCCCCCAGAGTACATCCACATAAGCATAATAAGCATTTGATCCAATACGTCCAAAATAAGTTGTCAGCGTGGCAAATATTCATTGGGTTAGATATGATATGTCAAGAACGTATAATTATATATGCAAATTTAACTGTATAAATGTGTATAAACTGCAATTTACATACTATAAGTATTAACATAACGTTGACGTTAATATATCCTTTATAAACTCAAAGCGAAACAACCTCAAACGAAAGTGTGCGTGCCCATGCTACTGCGACTCACTGTCGCGTTTGTTTAACATTCTGTCAAAATTTACGGTGTAGGAAGATCAGCATAGAGCGGTATCACGGAAAAGACAAGAGTAAGAGTCCGGCTGTCTGCGTGGCTCGTAGGGAAACTTGATGTTTGATCGGTGTATCTGTTTATTGAACGCTGTGTGACGCTACGTGAAGTCGAAGGCCAACCTATTCACAAGTTGTAAATATAGTGCGGACAACAAAAATCGGTGTCCCACAACGTGAAAATGTCAAACGCTGTTTTTTATACTCAGCAATATTATTTCCGCCTTGCTGAGAATGAGCACGCGCAGCCTTTAATTTGGTCGTTTTCGTGGTTGATATCACCTACCCATAGCGAGTGGCATAGTCGTTGTACCACCGCCTCAATCTTCTCCTTGTAATAATCGAAGTCTTAGCAGTATGCTGTGATATGTGTGCTTGTGTGTGTGTGTGTGTATATGTGTGTGTGTGTGTGTGTACATCGACTACGGCACTTCGCAGTTAGGTAGTGCGCTCAAAACTCTCAGACAAGTAAAGTTTGACTCTGTCAAGTTAGCTGACGTGGCACAACATACAACTTGAAGATGCGAGGAACAAAGTGGAGCTTGGTGGGCGCCAGTTTGGAAGTGGGTCACATCGTCGACATGATAATCAGCGCCCAACGACAGAAGCAGGTTAGCGTCAGAGTTTCGCGCGCTCGCATACGTTCAGACATATGATTCTTAAGGGATGTCAGTGCACTACGCTTAGTCTCTATGCCTCAACAGTTCGAAACAAAACGTGCGTGACTTTATTTTTACGACAGCGTATCCTCTGTAACTAATTGGACTTGTATGACCAGGACGAAAAGCTCAGTGCCAAGTCGGTGACATCTGCGGATATTTCGAATCTTTCGCAGCTTCTCGCGGGTCGTTTCGTAGACTTTATGAAGCAAAGGTGCGAAACTTTTACGGACGATGCGCCGGTGTCTTCCGCGTTCCAATGCAAGCGTGCTGCTGCAACTTCATCTCGATACTTCGTGAGTGATGCAGAGGTGGGGCTGTCAATGCCACGCGAGCACACACTTGGCAGGTGCTCTCTTAGTGTGCATCCCATCTACCGTGCATCTCGATATGTCGTGAGTGATGCAGAGGTGGGGCTGTCAATGCCACGCGAGCACACACTTGGCAGGTGCTCTCTTAGTGTG
>LGRX02018408.1:0-15335 GCA_001247695.2 Cymbomonas tetramitiformis | reverse complement strand
AACACGGCCCACACTCACTGCCCGTGACAGTTACGTCATGGGCAGTGATCTGAGGGGTGCTTTGGGGTCACACGTCTCATCTTATGCCCCCCGACACGGCCCACAGTCACTGCCCGTGACAGCTGTGTCATGGGCAGTGATTTGAGGGGTGCATGGGGGTCACCCGCCTCACCGTATGCCCCCCGAGACGGCCCACAGTCACTGCCCGGGACGGTTGTGTCATGGGCAGTGATTTGAGGAGTGCTTGGGGGTCGCATGCCTCACCTTATGCTCCCCCACACGGCCCACAACAATCACCGCCAGTGACAGCTTTGTCGTGGGCAGTGATTTGAGGGGTGCTTGGGGGTCACATGCCTCACCTCATGCCCCCCCACACGGCCCACAATCACCGCCCTTAACAGCTTAGTCCGGGTTGTCATGGGCAGTGATCTGAGGGGTGCTTGGGGGTCACACGCCTCACCTTATGCCCCCCGACACGGTCCACAGTCACTGCCTGTGACAACTATGTCATGGGCAGTGATCTGAGGGGTGCCTGGGGGTCACACGCCTCATCTTATGCCCCCCAACACGGCCCACAGTCACTGCCCAAGACAGCTGTGTCGTGGGCAGTGATTTGAGGGGTGCTTGGGGGTCACACGCCTCACTTTATGCCCCCCCAACACGGCCCACAATCACTGACCGTGACAGCTTTGTCGTGGGCAGTGATTTGAGGGGTGCTTGAGGGTTACATGATTGTGCGCTTACTAATTGTTTGCTTAACTTGTTTGCAGGAGATGGATGCAGGACATGGACCAGCTTTCGAAGACTGTATGGTTGCTTAGCTTGCTAACCTTATCCGTTGCTTGTTAGGTGATCGTGCGTGTGGCAGGCTGCATGCACATTAGTTTGGATATGTTGTTCATTGTTAGTTTGAGCCAATCGCATTACGACGTATGTATGTATGTTTACACTTGGTCATAGGGTAGGGGATGTGACATCTGTCATTTATCTTAAGTGGCATAGGGTGGGGTGTGTGTCATCGGTCATTTGTCTTAAGTGTCATAGGGTGGGGTGTGTGTCATCGGTCATTTGTCTTAAGTGTCATAGGGTGGGGTGGGTGTCATCGGTCATTTGTCTTAAGTGTCATAGGGTGGGGTGGGTGTCATCGGTCATTTGTCTTAAGTGTCATAGGGTGGGGTGTGTGTCACCGGTCATTTGCTTAAGTGTCATAGGGTGGGGTGGGTGTCACCGGTCATTTGTCTTAAGTGATGGTGGGGTGTGTGTCATCGGTCATTTTGCTTAAGTGTCATAGGGTGGGTGTGTGTCATCGGTCATTTGCTTAAGTGTCATAGGGTGGGGTGGGTGTCATCGGTCATTTTGCTTAAGTGTCATAGGGTGGGGTGTGTGTCATCGGTCATTTTGCTTAAGTGTCATAGGGTGGGGTGGGTGTCATCGGTCATTTGCTTAAGTGTCATAGGGTGGGGTGTGTGTCATCGGTCATTTTGCTTAAGTGTCATAGGGTGGGGTGGGTGTCATCGGTCATTTGTCTTAAGTGTCATTGGGTGTCATTTTTCTTAAGTTTTCTTAAGTTTTACTTATATCACCGACGTATAACTCCATCGGCCAATAGCTAATTGCAACGCTACGATTTATACGTATGGAGGCTTGTGGGGGTTTATACGCAAAAAATTAAGAAAAGATAAGAAAACTTAAGAAAAGTTAAGCAAACTTAAGAAAACTTAAGAGAATACTTGTAGGAGTGAGGGTTCTGAGACCCATCATTCTCGTCCTCAAAATCAGACTCGTCCCGGTACCCTGGAGGGTTCTGGGAGTCATCTTGATCATCTACCGAACCGCAAAAAACATCCACATGATCGGTCGAAAAATCATCGGGGCTCTGAAAAGCAGTAGCGCCAGCAGCAAAGGACCCTGCCGGCCGAGAGTCGAGATAGCGATGAATAACTTCACGCTGCACAATAGTGCGAGCGTGGTCCCTCGGCTCAGCGCGAGCCAAGGGGGTCCGTGGCAAATTCTGCGGAATGAATGTTGTTTGCGTAAAAACATCGGACCCAAGATCGACGAGTGAAACTTGGGTCTCACAGTCAGCTGAGAGCACAGAGGTGGGTTGGTAGTGCGTCGATAAAATCGCACCACCAACCCCAACGCCCTCAGACGCAATAGAAATCTGCAAAATGACTGCCGGGGTCTCCAAACAATCTGGCCCAACCGAAATGCCCACACCAGGGACTGGAGAAGCGGAAACAGCGGCTGCAGCGCTCTGATAAAAAGAAATCACGCCGCGCAACATGGAGCAAACTGTCAGCAACTTCCGATGCCCCAGAGATGCCCCCTTCTCCAACTTACTGTCCGCCGATGCCAGGAGGGCCACCGCCTCTCCCAGGGTGTCAGGCAAAGAAACAACTTCTGGCATCTAAGCGAGTCGCACGCCTCCCCCACCAGAGGTGCTATCCTGAATAAATCGTGGGCGGGTGAATCACACCCGGACTGAAACGAACGGAAATAGGCTAAATATGACCGTCCATACAATCAGAAAAATAAACACTCGAAGGTGAGTGGGCTCATAACCTGCTAGAAAAGCAGTCTCAAGCAGTGAGACGTGCGAGCAAGGGATGAACCGAAAGCCACGAGAATAACATTAGATGGAATATAAGGTTATTCTCTAGGAACTGTCACGTGTGACCCACCAAAGGTGACAGACCGGGATATCGATATCGAGGTCGATCTCGACTGTCGATACCGATATTCCAGCAGTAAGAATCCCCGCCGAAGAGGTGGAGAAGACACACAAAAGACATTCGGTACATATTCTGCGCACATTCACCAAAACGTAATGCACGGACGCACCGTTCAGTCTCGATTGCCTCGCCTTTGATGTTTTCTCCAGAGAAAAAGGCTCGACAGAAGTAACGTTGACAAGTTTTCTTCGTCTTGTCCCGAGCTACCGTGCGATAGCATACTCCTCGAACCACGACCGAGCCGAAAGATTGACACACTTGAGGAGGCCCTTCGACGAGTGCCGCTTCATTTTCCGTGAATGGTCTCCCCAGCCAAACGTTGCGGTCGCTACCGTGCATATGCAGCGGCACATACAGCAGACGTGCGAATTCCAACAAAACCCGCTTGCCGTCCATCGGGTGCAGCGTCGCAGCTGCCTCGAGCCAGTCCCCCGCCGGAGAGGCGGGACACACGATGAGCTCGAGAGTCGAAAATAGAGGTTTGTTGGCCTCGGAGCGGACGGCCAACGTGGAGTCCTCCAAGTCGAAGAGCGGTGCAAATAAAACGTCCTGTGCCTCGAATGCCTCCTGGAGGGCAGGCACCAACTTCGCGAGGAGCACCTGCGCGTTGGACTCAGTGCCGGCGAATCTCTCATGTTTCTCACGGAAACATTTCCGGATGACGTGCTTCGCTACGCTCTCGTCGAAGCGCTCACGGGTTAATGAGCGAACCCCCGCCAGGAAAACTGCCTGAGCGGAGTTTGCAGCCGGACCAGCAGGTGCCGGCGTAGCCGGCGTCACCGAATTACGGGCGGCAGCAGAGTCGAAATTGTCGCTAGAGAACGTCGGTGTGACGCCATACTCGTAGTCAATCTAGCGTCGCAACCATGGTAAAAGAGACTGTAGAGACGAAGTGAGGGGAAATGGTACGAAGTGCGGAAGGAGCGGCGGCCAAAAGTCGAAATGCGGTCGTCGAGGAAAGCAAGGGAAAGCTGTGGCGTAAAATATCTCCCCACGTGCATGTGGATGCAGAGTGACGCGGCCAAGGAAAGTGGTGTCGGATCCGACCATAATTTCCAACGTCAACCAACGCGTAGTGAGGAAAATGAAGTCCGCCTCGTGCACAAGCTTCCCGTAAATCCAATCAACCAGACATCAGCTAGGCCATACCGCTCCGCCGCGCCTCTAGTGGAGCCCCTCACTCCATCTCAAGCGTCGCGGTTTAGCCTGACATGGCTAAAATTTGCAGTGTCTAAATAAAGATTGCGTGGGACCACACCTTGCCCTAGGCCCACATTTCTTTTAAAATCACCCAAATTTCTTTCTCATATTTCTCGAGTTTTCACCCAAATTTCTCGTATATTTCTCGGAAAATTTTCAGCCTAGGAAAATGACCCAAATTTCTCGGATATTTCTCGACTTAAAAAAAACACTCCTGGGGGCTTGAAACCGTGCGGGAACAGGCGGGGCATGCCCTTCTGACACCCCTACATATACGATATCTCGATATGCAACACTACAAGTTGTGATATGCAGTTAGAACCCGCGAAACATGCATGACCCATCTACACGTCACTTTAATTATGCCCATTGGTAACTTCCCTAGCGGGGTATGATTCCGCTTGTATCCTAACCATTATTTATGCACGTGCTTTCTTTTCACATCGCGGGCTTTGCATGAGCTTTAAGTAGCACAGATATTGCTCACTATACACTTAGGGGTTGGCGCGAACAAGGCAATAGCTGCTCCCAATACTTAAAATATTCACAGGCGCTTGTTGTACCTAAGCATGAGGGATCCTTGCAAGTAATCGGCAAGACAGCTCGATTGGTCCTCTCCGAACATGTTTTTCAGCAGAGAGAACACACGCTCGCATGGACACGAGTTTGGTGAAAAAGAAAAGGCAATCCGTGCTGCTGCACTCCATCTAGGCAGCTCCTTCGCATTCCCCTTCCACCAACCTAACACTGCTGTAGTGAACTCATCCACGTTGGAATGATCACTAGTGAAGCCCTTCGCCTTCGACAAGTATGCCGCAAGTTCCCCCTCCAAAGCTGCCACCAGCTTCCCACCATCCGCGCGTGCAATCGGAACAACCGCCACCAAACGTTGCACCCAAAGACTGTCAATGGTCGCGGCATGCTCTGCCACATATGAGGGGTCAAACAACTGCATCAACTCGCACACCAAATATGTATGCGTGCAATCGAAGGACGAGTCGCACATCCCAGTTAGCCTGTTCTCTAAGTATGTGTACCCCAACATCAGCTCACGTACCGCGTACTCCCGCAGAGCATTCCCGTGTGTGCTCAACAGTGGCTCAAGTTCTACCAAAACCATAGTTTCACTATCACCATCCTCATAGCTTATCGTATACGCCCACTCTGCCGGGTCGTCTTTGTCAATCGCGGTTATGAAACCTGTGAACAGCCCATGCTCTGGAAACTCCTTCTGTAGTTTCAGACCAATGGTAGGCGTGGTTGCACGCCTAATCACAACATCCACGTTGGGCAGCGTGCCACGATTCGCACCGTCCAGCAAGCTGCGACCAAAAGCACGCAGAGCCTCCACCCGACGGTAAACTAAAAGGATCTCCAATCGGTCGCCTTCCAGCTCATACGTGGTTTTTAACATGGCCAACGTACCGTCATAACCTGCAGCGAAGGAGACTTCCAGCAACAAAGGGTCCGCCTCATACAAAGCCCGCATCTTCCTGGTTGTCGCATCCCCCACGTTCTGCGTATCCAGCGCCGTCAAAAAGGCAGGAAGATCCCCGAAGTTTAAACATATTTCGTTCTCGACCTCCTGACGACTCCACCACCGAACATTAGAAAAGCCTACCATAGCGGAATTCGTGAACGACTTCCACAGGTGCTTTGCAGCATTGTTGTTCTGCACGAGGATCAGCCAGGAAGTCATAAAATCGCGTTTCTCGGGGAAGCCAAGAACGTAGTCGCCAGCGTTGTTGAGCGTGTGGCAAATGCACAAAAGGTCCTCGGAGCGCGAGAAAATAACTTGCAAACGACCTGTTGCAGTCCCATTCACCTTACAAGAGTCGCGCCCCCAACCGGTAAGCGCCTCGAAGTCGAGGCCATATTGGCGTGTCCACAGCGTCGTCAACGTCGTGCTCAATGCTGTGTTGTTTGGGCTATGCTCAAGGGTAACGAACTGAATCAAACGCAGTAAAATCTCGAAGTGTTCGTTGCAAAAACGAGCAACTGTATTCAACGCCTCACCTTGGCGTCGCGTTCCATCAAACATCAAGAACACACTCTCCCCTAGAAGTTCCCTATGAATAGCGGAAAACTCGAGACCCTCGACTTTAGGTATATACTGTGACAAATGCTCGGAGCCGGTGAGCTTGATATCAGCACGCTCAAGAACTGGGCGCAGATAGTCAGTTTTCAAGATCGGAATACCAGCGAACATCATAGCCTCAGTCACCCGATATCGGTACAGGTGGATCTCGGGGGACAAGCTGGCCGTGCTGTCGTCGTTGTGCTCAGTGAAATACGTCTCCAACGCATCTTTGACCTCCAAGTCGCTATCGCGCTGAACGAAGTAAGCGGTTTTGGCACGAGTGTGCTTGGCGCTGACTACATGAGTTTTAATGGAATTTTTTATGACCGTGAGGGTCTCTTTGCAACAACCGCAAAACAACTTGCCAGCGGAGATGCGAAGACATTGATCCGGGAACTCCCGCAGGCGCTGAGCTGGTTCAATTGAAGGCTCCTTACTCGCTCGGTGTCCACCTCCTGCACGCCGTACCCCTTGCGGTGGTTTTTTACGAATAACGCGGTTGCGTTCATTTGTTGCTAACGCCGGTCCTGATCCTCCTCGTCGCTGGCTGATAAACGGGTTCACTAAAGGTTGAAGCCTGTTCTTCTCGAAGGCGCGCTCTAACCTCGAAGGTGGTCGCAGAACGCTGCCCGTGTCTATCGCTTCGTCTTGCGTCTCACACTCAGCATGGTACCCGACCATCTCATGGCAGTGCACTGAACGTAAAGCGGGTGCTAGGTCGATGACACTATCGCTGTCATCCGACGAATCGGAAACCACAAGTCCCGAATTCATCGTTCCCCTTTCTGTGTTATCGCTTATTAGTATGAGAGGCTCTACCGTAACACGGCTCGAATGAGTGAATAATAATTCAGGTCGAGGTGAAGGACTCTTCACGGCGCTCGACGTCAAGTCGGCTGGCCTTGTAGGAACCAGCTTTTTGAATTTTGAGCTGAGACTCATGACATGACATGCCGTGACATGACATTGACATGATGATATGACATGACACGCCGCCCTCGGCAATTTTGACCCACATTTCGCGCATATTTCTTTTCGATATTTCGATATTTCGCGATATTTCGCGAAAATCACCCAAATTTCTCGAGAAATTTTTTAGATTTCTCGGCCTAAATTTTGACCCAAATTTCTCAAAAAAAATCGCGAAATTTGGGCATGGCCCAAACCACACCTGTTGGATATACCCCTAAGACCCGGGATATATTCACTCAGTGATAGTTTTCTCAGAATGTCTTCAAGTTGATCGAGTTAACCCCGTTATATGGGCATAAACAGTTAGGGTTCTGGTTCGGGTGACAGTCACAAACACTACTACGGGAAGATTCACATAATCAGGCGGTGTGACTATTCCAGCAACTCTGCCGCATCGTTGAGCATATTCGCATTTCGCACGCTAGTCTTCATATGTCTTGAGCAATGTGTAAGATCTAGGTTACGCGATCCAAAAAAACCGGTTCTCTAGCACTATGATTCTACTTTGCGAGTCACGTGCCGAGTGTTGCACCGAACATATCTACTAGCATTCATACGTTATATTTAGCGATGCAACGGGAATCTCCCATAGAGGCGAACTTTTGGACGTGCACTTTGCGTGTGTTGTTGGCATCCGCCCTTTGGGTATTTCCGCCCGAAATACAAATCAGTCATGCACTTCCCTTGAGGTCACGGGCTCAAGGGAAGCGCTTGCGTATGACAAATAGTTACTCGAAGAAAGTTCACCGAAATGATGGCGTTCATCCTTTTCGTAGTATGCGCCCAAATCCCTCACGCGTCCCTCAAAAATCGGTTCTCACTCGTGTTTCCAAGGGACATGCGAGCAACATTGTGCACGCATGCCCCTCGGGAAAAAACACGATATCATTCGAGGGTGTAAGATAACATCCCGCTGAATGCTGTGTGAAAAAATATCATGTGCACCAAGAAATATATGCATACAACAAGCAGACCCTCCGTTTTCATCGTTAAAATGTAAAGAAATATTCGGTCAAAGCTTTTTGTCGGAACGCTCAGAAGCGACGAAGAACACGAAGTTGGGATTCTGAGACGATCGAGCGGCAAAACTGATCTCTCAGGGTTTTCGAGTAACTCAACCCTGCATCGCACGGCTCTCCCTAAGTGCGTCTTGTAGTCGCCGCGGCAAACACTGGGCGTGGCATCCCCTTAGTTTATACTAGGCGGATCGATCTCAAAAGGAGATCTCCACTAGGCAATCTGACCGTAGGATCATGTGCGCGACAATACTTCGCCTTTTGCATCCCAACATGCCATGCCACAACGCGAGGGTGGCGTCGCGATAAATGTACGCGATTGCAGTGGCACTGTCATCGTTAGCGTCTGGCGATCGTGAGATCGGAAGTTCGTCTGTGTCGCCCGTTGGGATTCGCGCTTTGCTGATTAAGTACAGTAAACACTCATATTTAATGAAACGAGATCGGCTCGGCCGGCCAAATCACTAAAATCGTGACCCCCGCCAGCGCCAGCGTGCTAATGAATTGTTCATTAGAAGGAACGCGATTCATGAGCCAGCCAGCACCATTCGTTATTTTCCTCACGTCAGCCTTACAAACTGAAATTTTCGAGAAAACTGTGTGCTGATTTTTCGAAGTGATAAAATGGACCCAGCGAGTAGGCAACAGCTTAGAGAGCTGCACACAGACATGAAGACAGACAGACAGATATTATGGTGTACACACCATAACACCAATAATTGCCTACAGTAATGCCATGTGCAATAATTAGCCTAAAGCCATGTGCACCGCGTCAAGTTATGCCAGCGTCAATTCCTTATGTTAAGATTGCCGAAAGCATGCCAGCCAGCGAGCGCCTTCCTTATTTTGGACCTCTTCCTTATTTTTTTGGGTCCAGCCAGCCAAATCACTAAAATCGTGACCCCCCCCCAAAACGCTGGCTGATTCCTTAACGGTGAATTCTACTGTAAGGTAATTTGGTCCGGTTCCAAATCATAAGGAGCAGAGGTCCCCTTCGCTTGGTAGACGTAGAGTAATCTCTACAGTATAGCTCTTGAAAGGGTAGAATTTCCGACCGCGACGGTTCAACTGTTGGATAAAACCCATAAAATCGGATTCGAAGCTCAGCTGGAGCGTCCAAAATGCCAACATCGGGAGAATCCGACGTTCGGAGACAATACTTTGATGCTGTAATGACATGACCTATAGGTGATACGGCAGCGAAAGAGCAAAACCTGGAGACTAGAGCTCCACGGAGCACTGCGACTGGATAGGCTCTACAGTGACACAGTCTGTGACAGTATGAGTAGGGAGTATCAATATCATCATCAATCATGACATTTCAGTGACGTGCTGGAATTTTTGGAGTCCGAAGAAGGTCATGCGATGGAAGTGTCACGTCTGCGTCTCCCGTGAAAGACGTGATCCTCGATCCGATCTGTGAACGTGATTCGTCGTGTGTCGCACATCTGATATTTCCTATTTGACGCTTCGAAGTTCTTCAGGCCATAATATGAGGGACGTGGCAGAGCATATCCAACCGGAGACGCCAAATAGGCGCAAGCCTGTGACGCAGGACATAGAAAGTCTATCAAACTTGGGAAAATGCAGTGCTGCACTATCGTGCTCCTCCCATTGACATCCACGCCGACGGCCAATCTCACACTCTGCGGTCAGGTCACCTTTAACTGCCAATCAGAGTGCGAGCGAAGGGCCGAGGGCCCGAGGAGCACTTGCTCTTTCGATAAGCCTTATTTTGAGCCTTCACTTGGCGCACACTCTCATCTCACGCAAGCGGCAAGGTGATCCCGCATTGCGCCTGAGCCATCGCATGTCATAACCAGGGTTAATGTACAGTCTGCTCCGTCATTTCTGAAAAAACCACTAACCTTTTCAGCGGAAAATTGCCTTTTGGGGCAATAATTGATAGAATTAGTTTAAAAGCTCACGCAAATACATATTTTTTCGATGGGACAATTTCAACAGATATCTCTGCCGAAGCCCGTCATGGCTTATTCAGTCCACACACCCCTTAAGCACCTGCGAAACGTTGCCAGCTCCCGCCTCAGTCAAAATATCCGGACCCACCCACACATGCACTGCCTTCGCAGCACAACACTTCCAACAGAGCGCGAAACATTTTACCGTGAACTCTCATCCGTGTCGAAGGGAAGACTCTCTTGCAGCAGGTCCTCTCTCCACGTTGTGTCAGACAACACATATTTCGATTTTGACAGAAAGAAAGTTACTTCAAACAAAATCAGGAGGAAGGTGCACATAAGCTCCGAGAAAAAGTGGGATGTCTTGGGTCTTGCGCAAGCAATGGTGCGTTCGAGCTTCGTGCCTCTCGTTTGTGTGCTTCACTTGTGTCCATGAGGGCTTCGTACGCTCCGCTGCGCTTCATCTAATGCAGTTTGCTGCGTAGTCGAGTTTGTTCCACAAGTTTCCCCCCATCAATCTGCAAGTCTGAACTAATAGCTTTTAATCTTGCGCACTTCTCTGGCCATGTAGCTCACATAGATTCGGAGGTAGTATCTGGTGTACCTTGGGAGGCAGTATCGGGTGCACCTGACAGCGAGAGGTGAACTTACGACGGTATGCTCGTGGTATCTTCAGGTTGATTTCGCCGCAGCTGTAGACGATAGCTTTTTGGAGCAACTGCAGTTAGAAGATTTGGAGAAAGGAGGACGGAAGTGTATCTCAGATGAAGAGCGCGCCGCAGTTCTCGCAATTCTTGAAGGAAAGGACTATAAACTCTCCGCGGGCGGCTCTCTGTCAAACACACTGGTTGCGATATCACGAATGTCGAAATATGCTACACGACATCCCGGGGCCACAATGCCTTATGGACGGCAAAATCTGTCCGTGTCTGTTGCGTGCAGCCTTGGACCCGATCCCTTAGGCGACTTCTACCGTAGTAAACTCGGACGGGCCGGGGTGCAGGTAACCGTCTCCCTTGCTGTATCGAACGGTTACCGAATAACTCCATAAGAATTTGGGAACTTTTCTTTTACGCATTCCAAGCAAATAACGATTTCAATTGAGCTCACAAGTTGGTTCTTTGAACTCAGGTGCTATCACCTGCTGCCGATACTGGGACGACGGGCAGCGTTGTGGTGCTTACAACACCTGACGCTAACCGGACGATGCTATCTTATCAGGGCACTTCTGCCTCCATGGACTACACTCCGACCTTGGACGCGAATGTCACAGGGGCAGGGGTGCTGATTGTTGAAGGCTACTTATGGGAAATGCCAGAAACCATCAACTGTATAAAAAAGGCAATAGCAACCGCACGCAAAAACGGTACAAAGGTCGCATTGACCGCCAGTGACGCTTCATGTGTGGAACGACATGGGATGGAATTCTGGTGAGCTCGAGACTTGTGCTTTTTCTTACACTAGCCGTTGTGTGCCTCACGTCCATCTTTTCTCGCCCTCTTTGTTCCGTCTTCTTGTGTTTTACTGTCTTTTGTAAACCAGTTTTGGAGCTTGAAAGCTTATATTAAGGATACGATCTCTCTTTCCTACAGGTCTCTCTTGGAAGACGGTAGTATTGACGTGTTCTTCGCGAACGAGGCCGAGGCTTTAGCTATGTGCGCGATTAAGGGCGTGGACGTTGCAAACGCCCCTGCCGCCGTGGATTATTTATCCCAACACTGCAAGTTGGTTGCGGTCACCGCAGGTCGTCACGGTTCTTATCTTAGGAGAAATAAACAAACGGCGCATGTGCTTCCCTTCTGGACAGAGAAACCGCCGGTCGATACCTGTGGAGCTGGTGATGCGTATGCAGCAGGGGTGATTTATGGGCTTGTCTCTGGAGCTGAGCTGGAGGAAATGGGGCAAATGGGTTCAAGAATAGCCTCCGCTGTGATCAGTCATGCGGGAGCTCGCTTTACGGTGGGTGATGCAGAAGAGCTGTCGAGAGAAAGGCTTTTCAACAGACCATACTCTAATGCTCCCGTGCAGCAGTTGGATAGCGCAGAGAATTCACTGGACGACGTTTATTCTTGAAGTGGAGCGATCGCGGTGTTCCTTTGTCAGTGCAGTGGATCAACTATGTATATAGTTAGACTGTTGATTTAGTTTGCTGTTTAAGGAACGTAGGTTATGTTTGCCGAACACATTGTACGGGAAATATTTGAGTTGTAAATTTGTATGTATACCCTTTTTAGCACAAAAACCATCTCTTTATTTGGTTCAATTTTTCAATCCAACCTAGAGATCTGTCAGGAGCTTCACAGAATTGGAACTTAAGCATATTTCTTCCTTTCACGGAGTTAATATCACTGCCATGACAGCAGCCAACACAGGCATTCGATGTTGTGATTTCTGGTATGCATTCGTGGAGAGTACTGCGTATGAATATACTGTAACTACGCCGTTATTCAAGTATTTAAAACAATCCATTATTTTTATTACGACCGTACCGTGAGTGAATACCGTGAGTGAATTACTGGCTTACTACACCTAACATTGTAACAGATCTGTCATCTTGCGTTGACAGCAAGATTTTGTAAAGAGCGTGCTAAGCTATCGAGTAACATTCAGAAGTTTGGCATGACACGTCTGCATTCTGTTCCTTTCCCGAGTTTGTAATACAACGATCACTTGTTTTTGTGGCCAAACATTGTTCAGCACCGCCATGATGTTCCTTACTACAGCCATTTTAGGATTTTAATAGCATTCAGAGCATGGCGACCTCACAGTTTTATGGGGAAACAAATGATGTCCTTTTGGTGAGATGGAGAGGGCTATGTACATATAGTACATAGAAGCGTATACAAAAGTCCAAGTGAAACAGCGCACACAATTGCGAAAATTACGGTTGTGTTCATGTATCATCGAACGACGACGATAGTTGTTGCGGACCCGCCATTAAGCGATATATGCATAATCCATAGCGGACCTATCGACAGGTACTGCGAACTCATCGAGCGATATGAATAATAACTCATCAGTCGAATAAGCGATCGTGTGCCCGTGGGCAGTACGACAGATGCTCGGAGTAATGTTTTTTATTGAACGTGCAAAGGTACACAATTCGGATTTTATAATATACTGGATCAGGGCCAGATTGAGGTACAAACGATAGTTCGGTTCCGAGTTCTGAAGGCCAAACACTTCTCAAGTGCTACGGTATACTTATTCACTCGTCACTCAGGTTGCAGGGTCAACCACCCGGCAGCCGATGTCACACTACGGCTCAACGTTCAATTCCCGATCCGATCTCATTTCTAATTCCGATTCGTCATTCTCGATTCAGATGTTACGTCGACGGACTGACACGATGACTGTCATACAGTACTATCATACTACTGTACTGTCATACTGTCATACTGTCATACTGTCATACCCCCGACATCTGATATTCGATTTCATTGTCTTTCCGTACCCGATGCGAATCTGACCATTCTGACTAAGTGCCACGATGACCACCCCACAGTACTGTCATACTACTATAGTGTCATAGTGTCATAGTGTCATACTGTCATACCCCGGACATCTGGTACTCATTCTCATCGTGATTTCAAGCCCAATTTCACTGTCATCGTGTCAATCCCAGATTGCCCCCGATGACACACATACAGATGCATAGGCATATCGGCTCACGCTGTGCCTCCGGGCACAACTCTCCCCCCCTTAGGAGTGGTCTACCTCCTGGGATCACTCCGCTAAGGTACCCATCTAAGTTCCAGTCCTTAGGTTTTCTGGTTCCTTCTTGTCTCCAGTTCTTAGGTTCTCTGGTTCCTCTTCGAGCACAATTCGCCTGCCGCTACCAGGGCACCACTTTCACAGAGAAGGGTGCCGCTTGGAATCTAAAGCGGGTCTTCAGTCTTGCGGAGGCGTAGATGTCGGAAAAGTTGTCGCAGCAGTGGCGCTGGTACAGGATATACACTCGCGGACTGACCTGCCCCAGTCTGCTGCGGATGAGGTCCCAGCTGAGCAGTTTCTGGGCGAGCACCGGTTGCCCATCTACACGCACATGGTGTTGAAGCAGTGCAGCGTAACAAGGGCGTGGGTGGTGCCGAGTTCGTCCATATGCAAGTGGGCTTCATGTACTGAGTGCCGTACATGCAGTAAGTACACACCAGCGGGGGAGGAAGCTGGCGCATCATGGGGCGGAGCCGCAACGCGTTGGGGAAACGACCTCTGGGGTTTTCCATGAACCAGTATTTCGGCTCCAGGTAGTCGATGATTTGCAATGTTCGTCGCACGATTTTGTCGGCTTGAGGAAGATCAGGGGGTCCTCCAGTGGTGCGCGCTTGACTGTACTGTCTACAAGGGGGGCTTGCCCAAACGACATCGAAGAATCCAGGCGGGTATTGCTTGTAGTCCCACTGTAAGATGTCCTGCACATGAGTGGGATGCCAGATGTGCTCGGAGTCGAGGGTCACCAGTGAAGCGGTGGGGAAGCAATTTAGGAATTCTCTTTCCACTGAACCAGTGCCGCTGAAAAGTACAAGGATTCTGGGCGTGCGGGTTGCTTCTGTCTGAAACGCCAGTAGCTCTGTCACCAGTGCCAACGACCCATCTTCCGTGCGTTCTTGACGTTCCCATGGCAGAGGGGTATCATGTTCCATCTGTTCCAGCTGGTCCAGTTCATCGCAGGGGTTGGTGATGAGGTGGGCCAGTGTCATCCCAGCTTGAGCAGAGTGACGGCCACGTTGCTCACGTCGCCGGGTGGCTTCGTCGCGAACTTGTGCTTCCATGCGCAGCCTCGCTTGCTCGAATTCACGAAGTTGTTGAAGTGGGCCTCCGCGTTCGAGTTTGTCTCGGGTCCTCCATTGGTCGTGGGCTTTGGAGTAGCCTGTCCAGCGAACTTTCCATTCTTCCACGTCTTTTCCTCGTACAGACCGCACCCGACGTGCGAGGATGCGCTCGACGTGTGCTTCTTTCTGACCGTCCACTACCACCTCTTCAGGCACTGCTAGGTGATCGCGCGCGGCGAAAGCGTCTTGACCGCTGGTGTACGGCTTGAGGCGATGTTGAGCGAACACGTCATGTATCCGCCAGTGAGGAGGGAGGCGTAGGCGGTAGGCTACTGGAGCGCCCCTGTCGGCCTCTGGCATGGTCATTTGCATATCGCTGAAGAAGCGTTCGGTCACAGGGACTGGTCCATGCCATCGTTTGGTCAACTTCCTACAGATGGAGCGATCCATTACTTTCTCTGTAAGATGTTTCGCTTCTATCCAGACCAGATCTCCAACAGCATACTCCCGCTGTCCGTGCCTGCGATCAAACTGCTCGCGCTGTCGTTGTTGAGCCAGCTCCAACCGCTGTCTGGCGTCCCGCAGCTGTGACGAAAATTTCGCGGCCACTTCGTGGGCGGTACCTACTCCCCCTGTTCGTC
>LGRX02018404.1:11933-28437 GCA_001247695.2 Cymbomonas tetramitiformis | reverse complement strand
GCGCATACACTTGAGGGGCATAAGGTGTGACTCCCAAGAAGGGTGACGGGGCGCATACACTTGACCCGGTGTCAGACCAAAGCACCTGTGAATGATGTGCGGTTTCAGCTCATCTCCGGATACTTTACTCGCTCCAACATCACAGAAAATAAGTGAAAGACCTCGAAAGACTGTTTCAAACTCGAGGAAAAGGGGCGGAATGTGTTCACGGCGCTGTGCGAGAATTGCAGCGTATGCACTGTCCGTGGTATGACTCTGATCATTAACAAGCGACACACAAAGCGCACCAGTCGGCAATACTGACCCTAACAAGGGTCAGCTCAACGAAGACCATCAGCCGGCGATACTGACCCTAACAAGGGTCAGCTCAACGAAGACCATCAGCCGGCGATACTGACCCTAACAAGGGTCAGCTCAACGAAGACCATCAGCCGTCAATACTGACCCTAACAAGGGTCAGCTCAACAAAGCCCATTGGGGCTACAACCGTTGCCCCCGTAGACAGTAAAGTATACCCAACCAAGGGTCAGCCTTAAAACGCCCAGTAAGCTGCAAAGCATGATCAATTCACAACTCAAAAGCTTCGGCACACGCCTGGGGACGTACTCTTCACATCTTTTACTATTGCGGATCTTCGGGTTCTAACCGCACGTGTGCCAATCAGTGCCTAGAGCCCCAGTGCACTAACACAAAATCTAATGTAGTCCATAGTCTGACGTCGCCTGTGCCTGCCTCGCTCGACCAGCTAGCCTAACCCGCCACTGCCTGCCTACACTCGCCCTGGCAGGGCAACCCGAACTGAACGGCAGCGATCCGTTTACAGATGTCATAAGGTGTAATTTGTGTGGGGGTGTTGGTAGAGACCCGGTGAACTGCGAGTGGAGCATGCATAGAAGATATGAAAGGGGGATTTATGCGCCTCGCGCAACTCCAAGGGATGCTCTTCGGAAGAAGTTGTGGTGGGAAGCATTTCACAGAGCACACAAACACATATCACTCGCACAGTCGGGCTGGATAGCTCATAATACGGTGCCTCGACTTACCAAAATAAGAGCCCCTTCTTGACCGAACTGGCGTAGTCTCTGGACAAGCGCCAACGCGTTTACGATGTGTTTATTTTGACCCTCGCCGGCAGCTGTAATCAGAATCACTCGCCCGTCCGTCCCAAGGTGCTCGACTGCCTTCAACAGAACGCCAGGTTCCTCCAGCTGCCCTATAAAACTCGGCCCGGTCACGCGGATCGTGCCTTGGGCGAAAGTATGGGACGGGCCCGGGGTTGCAGCTGCAGTTTCGATGCTCGGATCGGTTGTCGCCACAGCCTCGTCGCTTTCGGTGACGTTTTCCGAAACTTTAACCGCAGATGAAGGGAGAAGCGCATTTTCTGACACAACAGGCTCGCAAGTATCCCTCACTTGTTCTAGGAGATTCTCGCGTCGCTTCTCGAGTTCGACGTCGGGAAGATGGGAGTGATTCTTCCGCCATTGGTCGAATTGCTGCAAGATCTCTTCCCTCCTCTCTGGCGTCACACATCTGACCCGTGTACGAAGTGCCGTTTCGACGTCTTCCCCATACGTTACAAGCACATATAATACCTGAAGAAGTAAACCTTGGCAACAAAGCAGTGAGTATGTTCGCATGGCGTGCTGCCACTATGCTCTCGTAAACCGGGACTGGAATGCGCAGTGATACTGTTGATCCTGCGGATTCCCCGTAAATCGGATGACCGCCCAGTCACCTTGTCCGATCCGCTCCCGTTGGGTAGTGATGGCGAGAAAAAGAGGGAAAGTAAGGCGAAGCAGCAAGGCAGCACTCCAGCGTCAGATCGGAGCCTGAGTTGGAGAACCCATTTTTAAGGGTGGGCGGGCAGGGAAGAAAAATTGCGTTAGGAAACGAAGAAGAAAGACGCAGCAATCGTCAGCAGGTAGGAAAAGTGAAGTATTTTCACCAATTTCCGACTTAAGAGCGACACTCTGCGACACTTGGACTTCGAAGCTGGAGGTGAACAGCCACTTCGTGATCCTTCATTTCCTCGATCCGGGGAGTGAGATCAGACGATCCGTCTCCTGAATGACGGTCATCACTGATGACGGAAGGAAAGTCGGCGATCAACAGTGATACTGTTGATCCTGCGGATTCCCCGTAAATCGGATGACCGCCCAGTCACCTTGTCCGATCCGCTCCCGTTGGGTAGGAATGGCGAGAAAAAGAGCGGAAAGTAAGGCGAAGCAACAAGGCACCACTCCAGCGTCGCCTCTCCGCCAACACTCACAACCCCCGCCTCTTGACGCCTTTCCACCCCAACTCTCAAACTCGAGCCAACAGAATTTAATAATCAAATTATTCATACAAATACCCGCACGAATGATTGTGCCGCATTCAGCTCCATGTATTCTTTCGTCGAGACTTTCTCTATCTTCCTTGAGGATGACATTCCCAAGACTTGCCACACTTTCATATAATGTCTAGCAATCCTCTCTGTTTTCCAATATGCCTGTCCCATAACCTGTTGCAGGTCGGCTCCTTCAAGGAAAAGTTCAATTGCTCCTGCCGTCCGAATGCTGAAGAATGTTTCCCCATTGAACAACCCTGCTTTTTGCAACCAGCATTTGAGGTCTGAATTCATCTGTTTCCTGGAAATTGGACTATTCTCCACTTTGCCAGACCTGACCGGCCTGAACAGGACTCCTTGCGCAAGGTTCAGACCCAAAATTTTCATCACTAGGAGGTAGTCTTCCAACGCCGAGATGGGGCATTTAGATTTATCGGGGAGTCTTTTGATTCCGAAAGCGTGTTCATCGCCCGAACGGAGTGTCTTCCCCCACTGGTAGTTGAAGAGAAAACCAGAGTTATCAGGGAATCTTATGATTCCTTCCACCCTTCGTTGTGGCGCCCAGCTCCGCCGGTCTCTTCAGAGCGTATAGGTCCATCAGGATCATTGCCTTACATCTAAGAGTGATGAACAGAAGTATCCAATCTTGTGTCGAGGCAAAACCGGCTGCCTCTGCGTTCATGTAAATCACTAGTTTGTCGATCGTACAACTGAATAGTGGTGTTGCCTGATTTGGGGTGATTCTTGCTTGCAACTGATCGTTCCTGGCCATTGTTTCATAGACCTTAACCACTCTACCCGTGCACGGGTTGTCCGACCCACACCTTCCGAAATCCTGGAAGGCACTAGAAAGTCTGCCGATAAGGGAATTCACCGAACTTGCGGCTTGTCTGACTGGGCAACTACACCCTCCCAGTTGAGGACACGTGGCCGAATGCACGTCAAGGCTCTATATCGATATTTCCGATAACCGATACTATCGATATATCGTATTTATCGCCGATTATCGGATTGCAATATCAAACTATCGATTGTTTAGGTTTCGGTGTTCCATATTTAAGTTATAACAAAATGTGTGTAAATGCCCAAACAATCGATTATTTATCGATTGTGCCGATTATCGATACCGTTTTTCGGATATCGGATTGTATCGATACTGAACAATCAAACCGATATAGAGCCTTGATGCACGTTAGTTTTACCGAACTGTTCCAAGTAAATACGATACCATAAGATGTGTTGTGTTGCACACGAATCCAATGATTCTGGTGGGGTCATGCAAGCCAGGAATTCCCCTAGGGCCCGCAAATTTCGGAGTTTGGCCGATTGGTACACATCCCGGGCCCTTGCTTCCTGAAGCTCCTTCGTTCTTAGTTGTATGGCGGCCCAGTCAGGGGCTTTTCTCAACAGGCTCTTGCTACCACCCTGCCAACCTCAAATTGTGCCCCTTCCCCAAAAGTTACCGATGCTCACAACAATTTATTTTTCCAGGACAAACGGATTACTCTGGGAGGCTATTAATATATCACACGATTTATTGTTTTTGAAAATACGAAGTACTCTTAAGAGAAATCGAATCTAAAAATCCAGACCGCCCACGGGAGTGGGCCTGCCTCTACCCATCTTCCATTTCTAAGTTGTTGGAAACAGACTTCTCCTGCTTCAGCGATTCTGAACTTCTGTTTGCACATTTTATTATACGCAGTCCACCAGAACCCATCTGGAGAGAAACCATCCCACTGTGGAGCAACCACAGAGGCTGGCGCTTTCTGTTCTCTTAGATACATCAGGAACGGTCCCATTAATGCAAAAGGCGGATTAGCATAACAGTTTAGTCCCGCTAGTGGATAGGCAAAGACATTGGTGCCACAAGCTTCTTTCTCTGGCAGCCTTGCGGCTGTGGCCTTGGGGCATACTGCTGGATTCAGTGACCCGTAGGTCATAACTTACTCTGACTCCCGATAGCTGTACCAGTACTCGTACAGTACTAGGTGACAGATACCTAGGTCACAGACCGCCTTATATTCGTTTATCTTTATAATCAGTGGAGACTTGTATGATAATTCACTATTCAGTGACCACCCGATATAATACGTTATATTATATCTCACAGGTTATGGGGTATTACCCCGCTTTTATCACTGCTGACTTTGCCATGATTGGCTAAACTTTTCCGCTTGGCGGGGCGTTGGGGCCTCGCGAGGTGTTGAATTGGCCACTTTAGGGCGTGCGGTTTGCGCCAAGTTGCGGTGAGATTTCGAGTTGGGACTTTCGGCAACTTCTTCGAGTGTCCGCGTTGGATTTTGTTTTAGACTGGGCTTGATCACCCCTGTCAGCATCTCCTTGGCCGTCGCGTATTCGACTTCGTTGATTTCGTTCGACCCCATCTTCTCCTTACTTCGCAACTGCATTACGGTCGCCCGCCACCTTACAATTTACACCTCGCCTTTTCCCCAACCCCCCTCCTATAGGAATTTATTCTGATGACTTCATCCTCTGGTGGTACACCGGCCGTTGGCGCTAGAATGCGCCTAGACTCTATTTTTGCTAAAAATGTGGGTGCTCGCTATAAGAGCACCCCGCAGTCAGCGAAGGTTGTACTCGCTGCTGCTGACAGGACACGCGGCAATGCCGTTTTGCAATCATCCTGGGACACTGACGTCGTTAAGCGTATTGCAAAGGACACCTTAGGTACTAAGGCGTCCTCATTTTCCGGAAGTGAACCTCATCGTCAACTTCTTTGGGATTCCTTGGTGACTGCCTTGGAGGCGTCCTTTGTCAACAAGGACAACGCCAACGAGGACATCTTTAACCTCGTGGACGTCACCAAAGAGGTTCACCCGATCTTCAACGACATTTTGCTTCGTGCGTTGGTCTCTTTGACAACGCCCCACTCTCCAGCTCGAAGGTGGGTTAAACACCTCGCAGCGTTTCAGCATCCCAAAAAATTCACTTCCATGGAGGACCTCCTAGGTCGTAAGGGGAGCTGGGGCGAAGGGGGGCGAAGGCAGGGTGAGGTAGTGAAATTCATGGAAATCATGCTTGATATATCTTCTTTTCGATTTTAGTCTCAAGTCCTTGAGGTGTCAAAACTTGAGGTAATTCAATATGCAATGCAGATTCAATGCTTTGACCTTTAACATTTATGGTACATTTTACAATAGGCTTGGTGATATGCTTTTTCTGTTTTCTAATCACATTACAGTAATCACTCAGTAATAAGAAAACCCGCCAATACGAAAGTAGTCAGCTTTTTTGATTTCTTCACAATAATTAACACATAACACTCCATATTTAAGATCTCTATATAAATAAGAAAATTGCATTCTACACATTTGGGGAGTTTGGGAGTTTTGGGAGTTGGGGAGTTTTACAATGGGAGGCCCTGAAAAAAGTGAAAATTTGACCGAATCTAGGGTTTAAGATTTTCCCGAGTGGAATGTAATTTTATTTAATTTTCCGGTTGTTTTAGGGTTTAAGAAATATTCCTGATTTTCACTAAAAAAATCATCTTTTTCAGCCTGAATTAAGGAAGGTTTATGGGGTTTTTTGTGTTACGAAAACATAAATTTTCAATTGAACTTCTACAATATTTTACGCATTTTTAAGCTTCAATTTTTTTTCGAAACTCGGTAGCAAAATGATACTTTATACGTCTGATTTTTATGAAATATGTTTTTGGGGGTTCATCGATGAACCCCTTTTTTTTCTAGTTTTATATGAATTTCAGGCCTTTTTGGGTTTTGGGGAGTTTCACAAGGGGAGGCCCTGAAAAAATTGAAAATTCGACCGAATCTAGGGTTTAAGATTTTCCCAAGTTGAATGTAATTTTATTTAATCTCCCGGTTGTTTTAGGGTTTAAGAAATATTCCTGATTTTCACTAAAAAAATTATCTTTTTCACCCTGAATTAAGGAAGATTTATGGGGTTTTTTGTGTTAAGAAAACATAAATTTTCAATTGAACTTGTACAATATTTCACGCATTTTTAAGCTAATTTTTTTTTTTTGAAAATCGGTAGCAAAATGATACTTTTTACGTCTGCTTTCATGAAATATTTTTTGGGGGGTTCATCGATGAACCAATATATATATTTTTTTAGTTTTCTATGATTTTCAGGCCTTTTTGGGGTTTTTTAAAAATTTGAAAATTTTGGAAAAAACCCAGATTTTTTCTACACTTTCAGGAATATCTTTGGTTGGCTTTGTTCCTATTTTATGGGGGTTGCCCCGTTTTTTCCCCTTATTTCAGGCATAAAACAGCCGACAACCGCTACGGAAGCAAATATTAAAAATCAATCTTTTATTAGTATAGATAATGAATAATATAATTTCATCACGAACTATATATTTAAATAGTGAAGAAAATTCGGCAGGTGATTCGAGAAGAATTGATGTAAGTGTTCCAACGGCTTTACTAAATTATAGAGCAACTAGCAAATTACGAGTTGTGCTAAATTCTTTTTCCGCTGCAAAAACATGGTATACTATAAATAATTTTAATGGAATATTCTTTATAGGAAAAATCGATACTAATGAATTGTTCCCCGTGCAAATTCCTTTTGCAAATTATACTCAATTGTCTCAATTAGAAGCTCTTTTATCAATCAATATTAAAAATATCTTAATATCTGCAGAATCAGGTTTTAATTTTCCACAAAATGGCACGGTAACAGCAAAATATAATGGTGACCCTGTCGATTATAAAAATAAATTTACAATTACTTTTTCAGTTGCAGTTTTAAATATAAAATTTGTTTCTTTTTCGGTTAGAAATGATTTTGATGCAAACAATCCCTTACAAACCGAATTACAAAATAAAGTTATAGGACCGAGCAAATATAATGACGCCGACGAAATTTTAGGTGGGCGTGTAAATAGACGGACTATTGGTTTATCTAATGTTTCACAATTAATTGATTTATTTGACATAAAAACTGCTGATACGGTATTTGAATCTTATTATCCTTGTAATTTACAAACAAATGATGCTCTATATTTGCGAATATCAAGTTTGCCTACTAATAATGTTGAATCTACCAATTTAAGCGCAATAAGTAGTGATAACACTTCTTTAATTGCTAGCGATATTTTTGCTAAAATTCTATTACCAAATGGTTTAACTACTAATTTTATAGATTTCTTAAATCCAAATGACAATTTTGCTATTGACATTTCAGGATCACAATTAACCGAATTAAAGTTTATTTTGACAGACTCCAAAAATATACCCATTCCTTTAGTTTCCCCAACCGAAGCGCGTGACGGTTCAATTTCATATTCAATGTCTTTGATTATTAAAGAACTTTCTGCATTTTATTTTTTCATTTATGTTACTAATATATTATATATAAAACAATGAGTCTTCCCTTATCACTTGCGTACGCACTTCAAAAGGTTTCAGGGTATAGCACGAATTATTTTCGTCTTGAAACTACAAATCAAGATACCGCTACGAATAATAGTACAATTGCGTTAAATCTTCCGTCAAATGTTTTGATAAATTTGAAAAGCTTGAGTATGCATTGTGAAGCTCAAGCAAATGAAAATAATGTTGTTGTCGATAATGGACCGGATTTTTTAAATACCTTGCTTCCAAATGGACTCGACAAATTAATCTCTCGGGTAGAAGTTACAGCCGGAGGTATCCAAATCCAAAGTGGTTTTAATGGCTATAGCACCGTAGCTATGGTTCTAGACAATTTACAAACTATTTTAAATAAAGAAATTAGTTATCAAAGAGTTTTACAAAATCAAGAAATTGAAGTTACAAATTTAAATTATTATAAAACATTTCGACCTTATATAATTCAAGAATTCCGTTCATTTATAGGAGAGAGTGCTCCGTCTTATCTGGATACAAATTTATTACCTCAAATACAAATACGTTTTCAATTGCACGGTCCGGAAGTTTTGGGGGCTGTGCAAAATGTACCGGGGTTAGGTCAACCCTTAACACCTTAAGGGCGAATTGCCATACTGCTCATACGGATCCTGTTTTCAAGATCTTGTTTTTCATGTTTTCGGCGATAATTAAAGTTCTAGACATCCATTTGCCACGATTCTTCGCATAGATTGTATTATGGATCTAGGTGGATGGCATGGCACCTCGTTATCACGCACATTGTATGTGTACACATGAATATATGTGACCCACCCTCGCCATACTTAAGGAAATCATGTTGAACGGCTGCTGGGGACATTTTCGGGCATGCGCCATGAACATGGCACCACTATCGGCTTGATGTTACGAGTGGGCAATGACGTATTATGGTGCATATGATTGAAATAAATTGGCATATACTTAATTTGAAGCTTTTAGAGCACTTTCCATAGAGCATACGTTTGTCACCTGCCAGCAGAGCACCCCTGCACTTTCCAGTAAGTGTTTTGCTCGATATATTGAGTTTGGTGGCCTTTGCTCTGCTGGGGGACCTTGCTGAAGTCACAAATATGGATACCGATACTTCATACATCGCAAGTAGTTGACTAGCGTAGAAGTTATCGCAGCATTTGCGCTCATACTGATCCCATACTGCTCGCTAAAAACGAATTCGCCCTTAAGGTGTTAACCGACGCCGGTCAGCAAGCATTAATAAGCGGTGGTAAATTTACATTGCGAAAACTTTACTTTACAATCGAAACGATTACTTTTGCAAATGGGGTTTATGATTCCGCCGTGGATGCAAAATTAAAACGAGATGGCTACCTTGAAATTCCTTTTAAAAATTACTATTCTTTTACATCTAGTCATGATGGTACGAGTAAATCTACACGCTTTAGTTTAAGTTCTCAATCGATTGATGAAATATATGCTGTCCAACGTATAGGAGATTATCAAACCAAATCTCGCGGTCTTGTACAAATCGACAATAAAATCGGTCCTACTTATATACCAAGTTACTTTGACTTCAAATCTGGAAGACTTGGAAGTGCGCAATTTGATGTGAATAATCTTTATATTCCAAATTACCGAAACGGTTCATTAGGATATTTCAATTCGACGTGTGTTGCGAAAGCCGACCAATACATGACCAAATGTGGTTGCAAAGTCAATTCTTTTGAAGATTGGGTTAATCATTATTTCACTTTTATGGTTCGCTTAAATATGCCTAGTGATATGGGCGTACGCTCAATGTCCGGTTTAGACTCTCGTGGTTTGAATACAATGATGTACCTTGAGACTAGTGAAGGGACGAATAAGTATTAACGACTGAAGAAGTATTAACAAATAATGAAGTGTTTGTATTTTGTGCATGTACAAGTGTTTTGCGTGTAGGTGTAGGACGTATGCTTGAATTAATTGTTTAAATGTTTATTTATTATTATACATAATAAAAAAAATGAATCGATTTCAACCAAATGATTCCGCGACAAGTTTAGGTGAACGTATAGGTCAAAATAAAGCTGAATTGCCACCTTCTCTAATGCAAATGTTTGGGTTTAGACCCCCTTTTATGCAACAATTGCCTTGTAAATCGATAAGTGACATAACTTTACCCCCAGCCAAAATTTCAAATGTAAATGAATTAGCTGGATATAAATCTTTTATTTTTGGACATGGAGATAAACCAACTTTGAAAACTTCAATGTTTACCTTTCCCGAACATCCATTAAATAATCCTACTTTAAACCCGCAAATTCTTTCTTTGTGTAATATCATATACAATGTCGTCTTTTGGAAAAGAATTTATTTTAAGCAAAACTATAAATGTTGGAACCGGAATGATTATTGGAGCATACGGTCAAAATTCAGGTGACCAAGATAAAATTTTACATATATTTCCTACTGATCGAAATAAATATATATGTGATGTTCGATTTTTTGCACTACCCGAGTCAACTGATGATGCTACTTTTGGAATAGATGGCGTAACAAGAAACTTACAAGGTGGACAAGTTTATAGAGATGCTACAAATGTTTTAAAAGTTTTCCCCTAAAACTTTTATAACGTATAATATAATATATATATATGAGTTCTTTTGGCAAAAATGTATTTCTTACAACTTTAAACAATGTAACCGACTCTGACCCTAATCCTTCCATTCCTGACCCTTTAACAATTAATCAATTAAATGTAAATCAAATAGGTAATAATTCAAATCCTTGTCAAACAATTCATATGGCTTCAACTTTTTTATACCGTGGAGATATTTCATATATAGACAATACAGATGTAGATAATCAAAGAGAATTTATGAAATTACAAACTGACGGTGATTTAAATTTAGTGAATAATATTAATTTTTATGATTTTATTTTAAATAATCCTGCAACTAAATCAAAATTTTCGATAGGTTTAGATGAACTTGATAGTTCTTTTGAAATTAAATCAAATGACCCAGTTTCTCAAACTCGCTTGAAAATTGGAAACACCGGTGTGAATGAATGGTCATTTATGCAAACAACATTGAATGTAGAACCGCTTGGAGCCGGTGTGCTCCTTAATGATGGTCCTTTGATTTTAAACACCGGTGATATTACTTTGAATTCTGGAAAATTTATTGGTGACGGTTCTTTGCTTCAAAACTTGCCTTCCGGGGCTAATCAAAATTTACAATCTGTTACCGACCAAGGAAGTGCAACTAACACAAATGACATTTCTTTTACGGGAACCGGAAAACTTATAATAAATCAAGAAGAATGTGATGGAAATTTATTTAGAATTAAAGCGGGCACAGCGGGTAATGGATTGGTGTCTATTGGCGAAACAACTCCAAATGACGGTTTTCCAAATGCAAACCGTTCGGTTTTGATAGGTAGAAATAGTGGGGCTTTTAATTGTTTGAACGATTCAATATGCATAGGCAGCGGTGCCGGGAACAATCAATGCAATGCTTTCGTCGTAAACGTTGGGGACGACGCTGGTCAAAACTTTGCTTCCGTGAATTCAGTAAATATTGGAAAATTCGCGGGTGAATATTTGGCGGGCGAGAGTTCAATTAATATAGGTGCTTTAAGCGGTCAAAATTCTTCACAAAGTGCGACGGCTTTGGATAACACTATAATTCTAAACGCAAGTGGTGTTGAACTTAATGCTGGTGTAAATAATTCTTGTTATATTAGACCTATTCGACAATCACCCGACGCCCCAAGCGAATCACAAGTTTTGTTTTATGATACAAGTAGCAACGAAGTGAGATTTGGTCCAATCAGTGCAAGCGGTGGTATTCCATCATTAGCTGAAGTTTGTGCCGTGAATAATACAGCTACAAATATTAATTTAACGGGAGATTTGGATGCTACTAGTGTGATACTTATAAATAGTTTAAATTTTAGTTATGCAACTCCCACAGCATCAGTGACGACCTTAGGTATTCCTTTGACAGGTTTGACAAATGCATATACCGCAACATTACCAACAAGTGTAGTTTCACACACAGGTGATGTATTCACTTTTGAAAATAATACCGGAAATACTATAAGTGCTGGAGATATTGTTCAATTTGACGACGACTTTACTAATGTAAATGGTGTAAATATATATTCAGCGTCGGCAAGTCAGTCTAATCAAAATTGTATGCCTATTGGTGTTTGTGTTCAAAATTCAACAACAGGAAATTCTTGTTTTGTTTGCACAAAAGGATTCACAACTTGTAAAGCTATTGATGGAAGTTATGTTAAAGGTCAAATGTTAGGTTGTGCTCCGGGAGGTTCAATCAATTCTTCACAAATTACTACAAATAATGTTGGAATTATTGGTGTGTGTATGGAAAGTAAAGTTATAAGCACACCAGGTTCGGGAATATTGGTTTGGATTAAACCTGATTTAAAATTGTAATTTAATATCTTGTATTATTATATTATAGAATATACATGGCGTCTTTCGGCAAAAATTTAATTTGTAAAAATTTACAATGTGATACGGTTAACACTTAAAGGGCGAATTGATATACTGCTCATACTGATACTGTTTTCAGGTTGGTGTCGCATACGTTTTGGGGCATATCTCGCGTTCTACTTATCCATTCGTGCCCCTACTTCACGTGCCTAACAAAGCACACACGCAACTATCTACTTCACATCGCGGCTTACACCTAGAGCACGCGAGCATACATGTATGCCGCTAGGTTGGAGTGCATGCACGCATTCCTCCCTACCCTTTAGTATGGGGCACGCATACCCCTGCACTTTCCGATAAGTTTTTTGCTCAATATATTGAGTTTGGTGGCCTTTACGGGGTTGGGGGACCTTGCTCAACTCACAAATATGGATACCAATACTTCATACATCTCAAGTAGGTGACTAACGTAGAAGTTATGGCACTTTCCGCGCTCATACTGATCCTATACTGCAAAATCTGAATTCGCCCTTTAAGTGTTAATGGCAATCCACCGGGCGGAGGCGGGGATACATTATGGGTATCTGGTGATCAAGGTACAATTAAAACAAGTAATGGTGAAAATGGGGTTCTTATTCAAGGTTTCTTAACTGTAGATAAAGGTTGTACATTCGCAGGAAATATTATTTTACGAGCACAAGATTTTCCTTCTCCGGCTACAATTCTTATTGGTACTGATGGATTAACAGATCCAGATTCATATCTTTTGAAATATATAAATATTACAAATAACACAGCCGGTATACAACCCAACCAAGATGTTATATTAGCGGTGGACGGTCGCTGGTTTTGTCAAAAACTTGTGGCACAAAATAATAATGATGACAATGACGCGACTAGAAAATACTTAGCATCAAGTCTAAATCCTTTAAGAACGGCGGGTAATGCAACTATTGCACAAAATTTAAATATTGGACAAGGGTTATTTATAAACCCAATTAGTATGCCTGTCGGTGAAGCCTCGGCGTCGGTTGGTCAATTTTATATTGAATCTGCTACGGACAATACGGTCAAATTTAAAAAAGCCTAAAATTGTTATTATTATTAATTATTTAATTATTATTTTATTCATTATATTAATTTCTTTACTAATTTGATTATGATAAAAAAATTCTGATTTATCATATTTATATTTATTCCACCGGAAACTCTCACCGGACCGGATAAATTCACCGAAGCTCACCGGACCGGATAATTCACTGGAAGCTCACGGAATTGACACGTCATCCTAGGGTTTGGAGGATAGTAGGATGTTGTAGGGTTTGGGGATAGGATTTTACCCCGACCCTAGGGCGCAGCCCTAGGGTTTTTGTGGTGGGGGGAAAATTCTGTCCGTAAACGCTACATCATACTACTAGGACTAAACAATTATCGGAACCGCAGGGTTTACTAGACAGTTAGTTGTTCGGATGCGGTGCAAGATTACTTTAAACAAAGAGGGGGCTTGGCATTCGGATCAGCTTGCAAGTGGTATGCTAAGGCGGTGTGGGGTCCTAAGCAGTCTGCTTATCATAAGATCGAGTTCTCAGGATTTTTGGGTAAGCCGTATCCTGCGGTCCGACTGACCGCAAGTTCAAAAGAGATTCTGCCGCTGGAAAAAAAACCTTTGGAGGAAACGGATACTCTTTTGGCAGTGTATGCCCACGGCAGCCTGACCGAAACGTCGCGTCACCCAAGTGGATGCTGTATTTCTATCAAAGGCTACACGCGCTGACTGATTCACGTGTCTCCATTTTTTTTACGATCGTGAGTCCTTCCATATTTCACATTGAACATTGCTCGAGCCTCAGGGCTCGTGGAGAGTGAACCCTGACGTGTTGCTGCAGAGGGCGATGTGACCGCTGACTGTGACTTGGAGCGTCTGCCTACTCCCCTGTTCCACGAGAAGGATCTACGAGCCTTTGGCTCTTTGCGATTCCCTTTATCCCCTGTGTTGTTCTTCGCGCGCTTTTGTCCTGTGGATTGGGGTGCGAGAGTGGCGCAGGGTCGTCCAGAAGGCGCAGGCGTCCGTGACGTTTTTGATTTCTTGCCAACTGACGCCTTGGGTTTCGCAGGCGCTTCTGTGTTTGGTGTCTTCGATGTTGTCTCTGCGCGAGGTGTGGAGGGATCTGTTGGCACTGTGTCGCTTTTATCAGAATGTTCCTTTGCTCTGCGCGCTGTTCGAAGATTCCGGCGTCTGAGAGTCTGTGCGCTGGGTCCATCACTGTGGGTGGTGCCTGTTGCGCCTGACTGCTCTGAACGCGCAGATGTGTCACTTTTCTGCATCGAGATGAAGGCTCTTTCTGCCGTGGTTTCTGTGGCTGCTGCCTTAGTACCTACAAGTTGACTGGCCTCGAACAGATTATGCGTAACTACTTGCGCGTCGGTGAGAGTTGAGAGGGATGCTGTGCCAACTGTCTTCTGCTGAAGAGTGGCGAAGTCGCCTTTCGAAATCCTTAACAGATGTAGGGCCGCTGAGAAACAACTCATAACCTGTCTTAGATGTACCTCTACACTCGCAAGTAAAGGAGTCGCGGCATGGTTTTTTCGACCAGATTTTCCCATACTGCTGCGGCTCTGCTCGTCTCGCAAAACGCGTCTAAAAAATACACCAACAAAAATAGTATTAAAACCATACAAGCGAAAAAATTAAGCCAATCAGTATCATGAAATGATCGCGATAAAATAACATACAGGCGGCTGAAAAATTTCAGAGGTGCAAACGCTAGCAGGTCGGCGAAAAGTGTCCCCTTGTACCAAGGCACTCCCCCCTAGTTTATTGGGGAGGGGGACGCTCCATACGTCATGCAAGTAGCCCATTTGACCTTTGCACAATACAACTTGGGAAAGAAACAAGACAAACAATACCTCTACCGTGAACATTTTCATTGATATGGGCAACACCAAGTGAGGTGGACACCTCGTCGCTATACGGACGCCCACATTAAGGTCACGCTCAACCTGCTAGCCTAGTATAGTGCGCGCTGCAAGTCCTTGAAAAATCCCGAGATAGGGATTCCTTACGGTTCCTCGTCTCCGGTACCATGGGGTCACGCACTAGATGCCACCATCCTCAAATTTTGTTGCTATCGGTGTACCGTATGGGTCGGGATACAAAAGCCAATCTATATTAATCGGACCTCCTAGCCATCAGCGCAGCCCCTGCAGCGCAATCCAAGGGACACTTCATGTCCTCACATCAGGGGTCTACCATGTTCCCCCGCACACCCTGTATGAGACGTTTGCGGGACAAACCTTCAGACCTAGCACCTTATTGGAGTTGGACGGTGAAGAGTTGAGCCAGGACCCACAAGCACAACAGCAGGTTCCGATCCGAATCGAAGAATAAATTGAGCCGATCTCAACTTGCGGTCGACATGTCATGTAACATATTTTATACACGGCATAACTGTCATACTATCATACGGGTGGTAGGTAATGGAATCTCTCTTCAGTGTTGCTAAGCAAAGAGCAACCCTCTGGCCAACAAAATTTCTGCACTTTGACAAGTCACATCTCGGTACCGCTAGCCATGTGGCATACCACAGGCCATTTCCATCTTGCTTCTACAGGACTTCTCAGCTCCAAAATCCCAGGTCTACATTCCCAGCCTGACTTGGCCTTCTGTTCTTCACCGGTGCCGTATCCACATCAGCAAGGATGTCGTCAACATTATTTGTTGTTTGCTGATCGTTGGTATATACCCTATTCTCTATTCCCCCAGGTCTACCTGGGATGGAACCAGAACACCAAAGTCAACAGGAATGTCTTGGTGGCAGGTGACTGTAAGGCATTAGTAACACAGACAAGCAACCATCCAATCAAAGACTATAATCCCAAAGCTTGGCAGGTTTGTGAGCTGCACCGGGGGCTGAACTGGCCACCAAGGTACGAGACGGGTTTGTGAGGGTCAACTGACCATTGAAGAGTGAGACGGCTACGCGGCCACCACACTGGCAAATGAGACGGTTTGGGAGGGTCAATCGGCTCACCGTGGGCGCAGTGAGACGGCTACTGTGGCCGCACCGGGCTACCAAGGGGTGAGACGGGTTTGTGAGGGTCAACCCACCATTGAAGAGTGAGATTGTTGCGCAGTGGCTGCGCTGGCTACCAAGGTACGAGACGGGTTTGTGAGGGTCAACCGACCACCCAAGACCGAGACTAAGGGGCCAGCCGTCACCAAGGTACGAGACGGGTTTGTGAGGGTCAACTGACCACTGAAGAGTGAGACGGCTACGCGGGGCTGCGCTGGCCAGCAAGGTGTGAGACGATGGTGTGGGGGTATGTTGTTCACCAAGGTGAGATGGGGTTTTGGGGGTGTGCTGGCCAGCAAGGTGTGAGACCATGGTGTGGGGG
>LGRX02018404.1:0-11000 GCA_001247695.2 Cymbomonas tetramitiformis | reverse complement strand
GTGTGAGACGGGTGCGCGGCGCTGCGCTGGTCGCTAAAGAGTTGCGGGGTTGTGGGGATACGGTGGCCAATTCGGTGAGACACGTGTGTGGGGGTACGCTAGTTACCAAGGTGTGAGACGAGGTCACGGGGGTACGCTAGTTACCAAGGTATGTGGGGCACATGGGCCACCAGGTGTGAGACACGTGTGTGGGGATGCACGATGGCACCAAGGTGTGAGTTGATGGTTTGAGGCTTCGCTGGCTATCAAGATGGGAGACCGGTGTGTGGGGCTGCGCTGGCCACCAAGACGTAATTCGTCAAGAAACTCTGTTGACTGCAAATATCGATGCCCGAGCCTGCGTCGAAAAGCGTGACCTAGTAGCAGCAACCCCCTTGCTGCGTGTGGCCATTGCGTAGAACAGTGCTCAAGCATTGCCGTGCTGCGCTCTACGTTTGAGCAGATGAACATCATCAAGGAAGGTGTTCACCTCCTCTATTCGTGTGCGCCCCAGCATTGTCCCGGCTTGTCCTGTACAGACCGCGCCACAAGGCCGGTCAGCAAGTCGACCACCTTGGCGAAGACGAGCAACCTCCTTTCCATGTATCGATTGAAACTCAGGAGAAGGCGGGTCCGTCGGACTGCTCCTCGAAAGAGGCCGCGTAGAGGTGCGGCGTCCCCGCTGAAGAGCGGGGAGTCTGAGCAGGAATCTATTAACTCTGAGGCGGCGGCCGGTGCACCTGGCGCCGGAGTCTGAGCTCGAAGACACTCTCCTTTGATACTTTGCGCGGTCGAACCCCCGCGCTGCAACAAGCTTCACACGGTCAGCCGAACCCCCGCGCTGCGACAAGCTTCACACGGTCAGCCGAACCCTGCGCTGCGCTGAAGCTTCGGCCACTGTCAGCCGAACCTCACAGCGGTTACAAGCTTCACACAGTCAGCTGAACCTCAAGGCTATGACAAGCTTCACACAGTCAGCCGGAACCCTCAAGGCGCACAAGCTTCACACAGTCAGCTTCAACCCCGCTGCGACACAAGTTTCTCGTCGCAGTCAGCCGAACCCCCGCCTGCCACAAGCTTCACACAGCTCCGAACTCGCGGCTAATAAAGCTTCGACAAGGTCAGTCAGCCGAACCCCCGCGCTGCGACAAGCTTCACACGGTCAGCCGAACCCCCGCGCTGCGACAAGCTTCACACAGTCAGCCGAGCTACGAGTGTTCACGAGGGCACAACAAACAAGTGGCCAAGAGCGGGACGCAGTGGAGTGCAAGGTCGTGGTATTGACAGACAATAATCTGAAACATTTGATTGAAACGCACGTCAAGTGGGTCGCACAGCACGTGCTGCTAGAGAATAGCTTGTACTAAAAAAAGTACAAATGAATCAGATTGGAACCTTTCAAACGGCACGCACGCTGACGTGATACGACCTGGACACACTAAGTAAGCCCAGCAAATTTGGCTTAGGCTCGTACTGTGTGGCCAGCTAGACCTGAGAGCTGGGGCCTGGCTGAGTGCTGTGTGGCCAGCTAGACCTGAGAGCTGGGGCCTGGCTGAGTGCTGTTTGGCCAGCTGAACCTGAGAGCTGGGGCCTGGCTGAGTGCTGTGTGGCCAGCTAGACCTGAGCTGGGGCTGGCTGAGTGCTGTGTGGCCAGCTAGACCTGAGAGCTGGGGGCCTGGCTGAGTCTTTGTGGCCAATCCCTAGACCTGAGAGCTGAGGCCTGGCTGAGTGCTGTGTGGCCGAACCTGAGAGCTGGGGCCTGGCTGAGTGCTGGGTGACCAGCTAGACTTCGAGAGCTGGGGCTGGCTGAGTGCTGTGTGGCCGTCTAGACCTGAGGGCTGGGGCCTGGCTGAGTGCTGTGTGGCCGTCTAGACCTAAGAGTTGGGGGCCTGGCTGAGTGATGTGGATTTGTCTGCGAGGAATGCAACGGCAGGGCGGCGATGTCGCTCGAGTACATTTCCTGGAAGGGAAAAAAGTGGGTGCGTTGACAAAAGAGGAAGCGGCGGTGAACGGCTGGGTTTGGGAGCGCACCTCCAAAGAAGCTCCACAGTGATTCTTGGTCACTTGCTAATTGAACAGGACACCTGCGCGGCAGACTCACTCTTGGCAGTAGGGAGGACGAAAAAGCAGGAAAGCTCGCTGTGGTGCCGCCATAATGAAGATAAACTTTTTGGACTACGAGTAGATGCCATAGAAAGTTAGGCGGCAGGTGCGGTGGTCACGGCGCTGGCCGCGCCGGGAAAGCACGGCGCAACCCGAGATACCTGGCGAAAGGCGGGAGACAATATCGCGAGAGAGCCATAACAGAAGGAAACTTCGCTGAAGTACCTGCCCTGCGCGTCGCGCCTGGTAGGGTCTGCGCCGGCGTTGAGCAGGAGCATCACCATTTTCCCGAGTCCCTGTTGATAAATGACAAAACCCTATTACTTCTGAAACCTTCACAGGGACGCGCGCAAGCGCTGGAAGTGCAACCTTGGTAGCCCGCTAGTTGTCCTTGAACAGAGCGGAGCAGAGCGGGGGGATACTCACCAGTTCCACTGCTGCGACAAGCGGCGTCTTGCCGTCGAACTCGCAATCCACGCTGACTATGCCGCTCTCCAACATCAGCTCCACGTCTGACGCCTGCGGCATAAAAGCACGCCGTTCACCCTAGAGCAATTCGACATAAATTTCCAAAATTAACCCTGATGACCATCATCACTCGACATCCTTCTGCTGTATCGACTTACGTCCCGTTCGTGGTCATCACTGACCACGCAGCCTGATTTTAGTTGTGGAACTTAGGAATGTCGGACATCCACGACAAACGATTCGTAGGAATTTGCAAGCGAAATGTAAATCAAGCACACCTTGTTGGCAGCTATCAACTCGAACAGTGTTTCTTCGTCGCAAGAAACAATCTTCATCGAGATAACTCCGGCTTCCGCAAGGCGAAAAAGGGCAGTATTTGCAGCGTCCAAACAACTTGAGATTATTTCATTAATGTGGGAGGAAGTTGCTGAAGAGGAAATTAAGAAGACAGAGCGCTTCGCATATACCAGGATTCAGGATAGGGGTGCCATGCCATGCCACTTCTCTGCCGAACCCAAGCCGATGTCGCTGTCGTTTCGTTTTGACTTTGTGTTCGGACGTTACTATCTTTTTGAAGGTGTCACAAGTAGATTCAATCACAACCGGGTGCTCCATACTGTATAACTCTATGACGTGCAACCCCCCAGCTGGGGGGGGTGACCCATTCCCCTCTGTTGTGCGTGCAGTGGGCGGCGTAGTGAGTGGAGGGATGCGGTGGTGTGCATCCCACACGTCGACCGAACATGGAATAAGGGATTTTACATGTCGACGGTGGCTGGGGGCTTGGAGGAATGCTAAAAAGATTTATCACAGATCGCGGTGATTAATAAGCTGTCGTACGGGCGAGTGGCGGGGCTGACAGGGGGCAGCAGGGCCTTACAGAGGTGGCTTGGTGGGAGCAAGTGGGAGTGAAATGGTGATGGCTTGAGGTACGATATGCCCCTACTCTATGTGGAGGTGGGTGCGTGCAGGGGGGGCCACTGGTGGGGTGCCGATGGGTTAGTCGCCCACTGCCTTGACTGCACGCATGAGTCGCGGCTAGGGGTGGGGAGGTAGAGGAAAATTCTGGAAATGTGGCACGTCATAGAGAATGTGACGTGACGGTGCAATCCAGGAAGGTGTGCAAATGAGGTTAAATATGAGTTGCGTGAACCCAATGGGGTTGCCCTGAAGTGCTCATGGGGTCAGGAACACCGATATGGGGGGTGCCGTATATCTCTATGACGTGCAACCCCCTAGCTGGGGGGGGTGGACCCATTCCCCTCTGTTGTGCGTGCAGTGGGCGGCGTTGATACGGCGAGATATACAGGCCGTGAATATATTATCAATATACAAGTTAACACTGCGAAGTTGGACAGCAACGCAAGTGTAAGAAATAGCGGGTGATGAGTGCAGTCTCTGAGTGAAGATCTGCTTGAAGCCCAACGCTTCCTCATCTTATACCATACGTCTCCTATCATCATAGATAGTACCGCCATTGGGTTGTGAACCCGAGACGTAGGTTGAACGACCAGTATTGTGATAACGAATAGTTCGTTCATACCGTGCATGCGTGTTCCGCACATGCTTAAAGCCAAGATGGTTCTTGTTTGTACTTCAAGATGTATCTTGCTTTGCCATCTTCGAGTTCGACATACGAACTCTCGATGACAGGGCCATTCAAGTCTTTCCTTGAATAATGACAGATGATGTGACATTATCATCTGACGACAGGTACAGTCATGGTCGACCGTACTGACGACTGTCATAATAATATATGACTCGACCGACTGTCATAATAATATATGACACGACCGACTGTCATAATAATATATGACACGACCGACATGACATGACATGGTATGACATGTCTGACAGGTATGACACGTATGACATGTATGACACATATGTCATCGGTCATGACCCCGACAGATCTCCCCTCTTAAAAGAGTTGTGACCTCACAACGGGCATACCTTTGTATATGTCTATGATGTCTTTGTTGTTGTCGCTTCTTGCTGGTACCAGTCTTCTTACACCGATTTGAGGCGTCCCTCATGGTGTTTTTAGGTTATTGGGGGGAACCGAGTCCACTTTAGTCCCTCACCTTACAGTTCTTAGGATGTAGCCCACCTTTCTGGAAATCGTATCGTATTTCAGAGTGACGTTTCAAGGTTCAATGAATTGAGTTTCGTGATGCAGATTGACGCTGGATTACTGATTGATCCACACGTATCGTGCGTCAGAGTGACGATTCAAAGCATCCGAAGTCTACGTTACGGATTATATTGCGCTTGCCGTCGACGCCTTTGCGAACGATGATCGTCGTTTTAACGAACGATACTCGGCCTTATATATACAACTGATCGACGAAAACCCTTGGGTACATGTTTCCACAGTTATATATAGTGCACCCAACCCTTCCTCCCCTCCTTAAGCGGCTACTTTGGAGGATCATAGGCGGCAACGGGGAGCCCGATTTTTGGGGCTTGTTTTTAATGCAAACGGAGTGGCCCTGCTTAACGGGATTGGACTTATAATCCTTTACCCGGTCTGCTCATCTCCTCAATATTTGGTCCGGTACGCGCGCTTTGACGAACATCTATCGCGATGAGTGAGAATGGATTCGCCACGTACTAATGTGAAATTTCTTTAGTTATGTTTGTCAAGCACAACTTAGGATCACAACTCCGTCTACCTCAGTCGATATCTCCGGTAGCTTCGGATGATTGGCCACAGAATCCGATGACAAACCACGGTCTTGGCAAAGGTAGCATTAGCAGTTTTTCACAGATATTGGTACCCGCATATGCGTATCTGTGTAAGGGTATGATTTATACAAGGCTCACTACACCTTAGCAAGGAAGGATCAATTCCTGCTCCTGTCATATCAATTTGATGCAGGGTAAAAAATGTTAGGGATATAACCCTGCAGTTCTCGGGTTGCAGCCCATTGCACCGAAGGCGCAGTCTTTGGGATGCAGCCCTGCAGTTCTTGGGATGCAGCCCTGCAGTTCTTGGGATGCAGCCCTGATATATATATATGACCAATGGACGAAAACCTCTTGGGTATATGTTTCCACGGCCTGATTATTATTTGGTCGGCAATTTTTGGCAAAAAGTCATTGGCTATCAGCTTTTGACTCAGAAGCCATAATGTTATAGAAGCTGCGACCTATTGTGATCATATGCGGCAGTTATGCCTTCAGCATACGTAGACAATATGATTATGTGGAACTTATAATCCCACTTAAGTTGCATCATGATAAATTTATCCAGGTGTTAACAAATGTTCGGGATTTGATAAGGGGTTGACGCCCCATAAGCCAAAGGTCACTATCTCATAAGGCTCGCCTCAAGTGTGCGGCTTTGAGGATTAGCGTCCTGGCGAGGCACAGTCATGATGCTTCCTAGTCCATAATGGAGCTGGAAATGAGAATGCTCAAGATATCCGAAGACAGGAAGGCTTTTGGTTGGCCAGAGTTACTGTCAAGATGCTTAACCCCTTAGTTGCCGGAGGAATTTCGGGGTTTTGAAAATTTTGGTTTATTTGCAATAACTTTGGCATACGGGTCCTGCCTCAACTTTTGAAAATAGTGTCGGAAAGATTTTCTCAAGGCGAATCACATGCAAACGTTAGAAATACATGACACTTGATACCGATGACGTGATTGTCAACTGAAAAGTGTTGATGGATGTGCACATCGTTAACAATGTAAGCCCTAATATTGACCCTATACCTCCAGGTATAATCTTACCAAGTGCTCAACATGCGGTTAGGTCTACTTATATTATTAGGGGTTTGTAACACTATGACACATGTGCCCTAAATGTGACTCGTTATGGTCAAGCTAAAATAGAGTGCGTCTGGGGAAATATTTAGAGCATCGTCGCAACATGGTTGCTCCCAAGTGCATGGCTGCACGCGGCTCGATAAGAGCTTTTCAAAACTGTCTTCAAAAGTGAATTTGAGTTATTTGTCGCCGAGAAAATCAGTTTTGAGTGTTTGATGGACATGTCCATCAGCTGGCAGCTAAGGGGTTAACCTTGATGGAATGGCATTCGGATACAAATTGTGCAACCATGCATGTGATTTATGCATTGGTGTATGACTTTGATGAATTGTCTCTTGTCATGAACCTGGAAGGAATGACGGGCAAATAGCTAGAGTGGCGGATTTACTCACTCGGCTTTGCTGTTATGGAATTCGATGCCTGATGGCACAACTGGCAATCCTTTGCTCAGATGCTTTCCTTAATACATTGGCAACAACTTGTGTGCCAGCTTTTCTAGATTTGGGGAGAAACCATGGATCAACAATTTATGAATCAAAACACATGTATCAAGGTTGATTCAATGAATCCTTCAACTCTTGAATTTCGACAATCAGCATCTCAGGCTGTTGACGTCAAAGTGATGGTCGTAAGCTTACAATATAGCTTATTCACATTTGAAAAACCATCGTTCTTCTATGTCAGTGCCTTTCATATAATATGATAGAGCCGGAGAAATATGCATCTATGATTTCTTCACAATGAACTTTATGTGTCAATAAGTCAAATAAGACTTCATTTGATGTTTCAATCGGCATGATGTACCGTGTCATCAACTTTATGGCTGCTATACACAGATGCTGGAACTTTTGATAAGATTTTTAATCTTCCAAGCAAAATCACAATGATGTAAATCAATTTGTGGCAGCTGTATGAAAATGAATGAATCTATACTCTTCCTCCCCCTCGAAAAAAGAGATGTATCAAACCAATCAGATGGTGATGGAGGATGTTATTCAATCATTATGTTATGTGAAAAATGGTTTGATAGAGAATCAGACTGAGATTATTCATCGAATGCTTTAGAGGTAACAATGTCAATCTGAACATTGATTCTCTGTACGTCATATTGGCAATATGCCTGACGTTTTTGAATGTGGCAAATGCCAGATGATGTCAAATGCAGTCGTTGGGTTGCAGCCCACATACTTTGTCAGTTCAGGGTCACTATAGTGTACCCAACTTAGACAATGGTTCTGGATAATGATTGTCATGATGAACAAAGAAATCAGTGATGGTACCGAAGTTAACATTGGTATCGAAGCGACGGTTCGGAAACCGCCTCAGATGTAACGGCATAAGGCACACGATGTGACCTACGCTAAGATCGCGTATGCTCGGGCACGGCGATATGACCTGCGCTACGATCGCGTATGCATGGGCACGATGTGACCCGCGCTGATGACGTGGATTCGGGCTGCATCCCAAGAACTGCGATGCACCTTCGGTGCGATGGGCTGCATCCCAAGAACTGCTACCCAGCTTCATCGCAGGCTGCCACGTCATCACATCTGAGGTCGGACCTCTGAAAAGTAACTCGACACGAATGTATGTCGTGAGGTCACGACACTTTAAAGAGGGGAGATATGTCACGGATCGAAAGATGACAGACGCCCGCAGTCGCGATGTTGGTACGTCGTCGTCGATGTCACATGAGAAGATTTACAACATATTTTCGGGAGTCGTCAAGCACGGATGAATACATACTACCATCGAAATCGGCTATTGTGTGAAATATTCTCGCATGTTTTCGAGGGTCAAGGCATGCAACCATAATAACGCACTCCAGGGCAAGAGTCACAATAGGATCCCCCACTACTGTACAGCGGACAATCGTTAGGAATGAAGGGGGCTCCACCCCCCCACACCCCCACGGATACGCAGTACCTATTTTCCGTTCATCCTTCACCCGATGCGGCGGTGTGCTGAGAGCATTGGGGCCACATTCAGGTGTCGACTTTTCGCGAGTCGTCCAGCAACGAGTGACATATTTCCCAAACAATAATAATTGAATGTCGGATATTGAAGAATGCGGTGAATTATTCTCGCATGTTTTCGAGGGTCAAGACATGCAACCATAATAACGTACTCCAGGGCAAGAGTCACAATAGGCCTTGGAACCACATATATCACATAATTACGAGGCTCGGAGACGATCTCTAAAATCGTATTTTCTAGTCGCGTAATATATCAAGTCAATTACAGCTTAAAAAGCGGTACATAAGTCCAACTCCAAGTTTCGTACATTCCTACTTTCCTATTTTTGCGGCGCAGTCAACTGCCTTCTTCGAAACCTTTGAAACATCCACCGCCAAGGATGCGAGAATCTTCTTGTGTTCGTCAGCACATGTTGAGGCGAGGTCCGTGCCGGCTAAGAGGTATTTGACGTACTCCTTGACGCCGAATTCCCAAAACCCCCAGTACAAAGCCGTGTTCATCGGATTGTACTGCACATCCGGGTTGTAGGAGTCCACACCACGCAAGGCCAAGTTCGCGGAGAAAACCACACGAGGCGTGCGATCCGCGTTGGCCACCCCTTGGTGTACCCCACCCACAAGGGCGCCATCGCCCAGCTGCACTTGTGTCTTTCCGCCTACATTGGCAGCGAAGGCGTCGAGGTGCTCCTTGGGGAGCATGAGCGGATACTGCTCCATGAAATCCCTATCGCTAGCCAAAATGGCGGGGCGGATTCCTTGATGCGTGGACGCGCCCAATCGTTGACACATCTCATGCACCGACACGTGTGGGGCCGTGCAAATTCGCGTCGGAGAGGATGGGCTGGATACAAGTAAGAGTCAACCAATAAGAAAACAGAGATTTCGGGGTCAGCCCCCTCCCCCCCAGCTTCGGTACCTAAGAGAGCCGACGAAATAAGAGAAAACCGCTTATTTTGCCAGCTAGCTTTTCTCATTCTTAAGAGTGAAAAATCAGTTTTCTCGTATTGGATTCGCAGCACATCCTCACTTCGAAAAAACCGCCCACTACCGTGATGGACGACGCGACACGTTCACAATTGCGGTAAGTTATTAGTGATGTTAGGGAAGGTCTACTCGCACAAGATGACTTTTCTAACATCAAAGCCGTACTTATTTTGCTATATTTTAAGAAAATGTCCTGGGGTCTAGCCAGCCTCCATATTTCTTATTTTTGCCAATCTCTTAACTTTTAAAACCAGCCAGCTTTTCTCCTAAACTTGTGACCCCCCCCCAAAAAAAAAAGCTGGCTGGTTTCTTAACGTAGCTTTCTCTTATTGGTTGACTCTTACTGTAATGCGTAACCGCCAAGTGATGGGCGGGCGCGTCGAGGGGTCTGTTCAAAGGTTGGTCCAGATGCCATGGTTGCCACCCCGTTAGCGTCGAGAGAATGACGTGCTTCTTTTTTGCGTTGTTGCTGAAGGTCCATGTTGATCAAAAACGCGGAGTTCTCAAGAGTGTAGTTACCCTTCACGTGTTGTATGGTGTATGCCTTCACGTGTTCCACGAAAATGTCCAAATGCCTTCGGTCTTCCTCGTCAAGGAGGGTATCGTAGAAGGTGGTATTGACGTTCGAGTTTCCGCCTCCCGAAGAAGTGTGAAAAACTTCCAATTTCCCTCCGGTCAACGGTACGGCCCCGTCAAGTACTCCAGGCTTACTCCAATCTTCGACCTTGGCCAAGCTGTCCGTCCACATACTCGTGTGCCGCTCTCCAAGATGTTTAAGCGTGTCTTCGGGGAGAGACACCGTGAAGGGGGTGGCGAAGCCTATGACATTTGCGCGATCGAAATCGTCCAGCTTCACCGCTTCCTCCGTTGCTCTCCGTTTTAGCTTGGGACTGTTGTTGCATCGATAGCATCGTAGCAGTTTTGCGACATGCAGCCGTTTGCATTGGCCGGGCTGATGGTCGGGTTCCTTATTCTTGCAGGTTACGAGTTGACCACGACTGTCCGTTTTACCGCATTGGCAATATTTCGATGTCGTGCTTTCGGGAGCTGCAAGGAAGCCCGCACGAAAACGAGATTGATATATATATCTAGATATGTGTGTGTGTGTGTGTGTGTGTGTGTGTGTGATAACAATTCACCGCACGCACTGCACGTCACGACACACAAACATATGTGTGATAAGAATTCCCCGCACGCACCGCGGCACACTAGACTTATATATATGTGTGTGTGTGTGTGTGTGTGTGATAATGATGTGACAGCCACGTTATGGGGTGCTGACATCTCGTTGTGAACGGGGACGGCCACTGGAATGATTTGGATGATGGGATTGTGGCTGTCCCTGTGGTACCCTTCTGACGGGTACTGCCTCTTTGAGGGCGTCGGGGATTCGTCTGCGGCTGGCTCTATTTATGTCCAGTGCCTATGCAGCGCTGAGCTGCTACCTTTGGCGGCGTGCTGCGCATGCAATGCTGCGCTGCAGCCCTCGGTTGCGCACTGCCCCAACAACGCAGAGCTGCAGCCTTTGGCGAAAGCGTGCTGCCCCATCAGCAGCGCTGGGCAGGCCTTGCGGCCCACGGCGCAAACGCGCTGCCCTACCCGCAGCGCTGAGCTGCAGCCCACGGCGCAAGCGCGCTGTCCCACCAGCAGTGCAGAGCTGCAACCCACGGCGCAAGCATGTAGCCCTGGTAGCGCAGAGCTGCAGCCCTTGGCGGCTTG
>LGRX02018403.1:0-27706 GCA_001247695.2 Cymbomonas tetramitiformis | reverse complement strand
AGTGTGTGGAAACATGCCTTACAAATCTCACAGACTCGCAAGTAGTGACAAAAAATCTGCTCGAGGCAGTTAGGCTAGTAGGCGCCAACGCAGTTGCGACTGTAGCCACAGCAGAACGTGCCATCATCTCAGAGAAGAAAAGTAATCAAAGAGGGCGCGACAACTCCCCACTAGGAACCGTATCTCAGCAGGGTCCTAGCGCGAAAACAGTCAGACGGAAAATATTACGGAACGCAAATAGAGTGGCGAGACAATTTGTAAATAGTGGCGCAGAGCAGCCTGCGAAGACGAATCCAACGGAATCCACACCTGAAGCCATGGCTACTGCAGACACAGCAACTGCAAATCTACGGACGCATCGGGAAACAACGAAACAGGCACACAGTGTCGCCATCCCAAGCGACTGTGGTGACAGGATCCTTTCGGAGAATCACAAACGCCTACAGACACGCAAACGCTCAGAGCCACTGCCTACAGCTTTGAAACCACCTGACAAATCAAAAAAGCGCCCAGGGTCTCAGAGGCAAAATACGTATAAGTCAATCCTGCGGAGTCCCATACCTAGCTAGCTGCGACAGCTGGCATCGAAAGACGCCCCCTTCTCTCAGTAATCGACACTAGTTCACAATAGCCGTATTAAGGTGTGATGAGGTATTAACATCCCGGTGGAGAAGAACAGGGAAGAGCGCCGCGCACGAGAGCCACTTTTCCTGAAAAGGTTTTTATAGCTTGGATCTCTTGCAGCGTGCTGCAGTGGGGAAAGTAAGAAAATCCTCAGCGGCATCGTCGGACTCTGCACCGATAAATAAATAAGCAGGGGGGGCAAAACTTCCGGAAACAGATCGACAAATAGAATCCTTTGCCCACACAAAAGAGGCAGCAGCCGGATCGGAGTGGGTGCAACTGTTGCTCATGAAATAGAAGCATCCTTCCCCATCTTAGTGCTAACTAGTGATAAACTAGCAATTCGTCTGCACACACGTAGCCATAGGAGAAGTAATTTACTTATCTGCACATCTGGTAACTTGTCTAGGCCCAGAGTAGGGCCTGGGAAATTAATTTACTCACACGCCCAACAGGGCGTGGTTTTTTCTTTTTTCTTTTTTCTCCCTATAAACTTTACAAGCATGTCGAACACCTAGAGGTAACCCACCTGCCCTTCAGGGGCTCGCATGGCCGCCCCAATCAACGCTGCGCCACGCGACGCGGACTGCACGCCTCCCACAGGTCCATCCTGCGAGCAATCGCCAACGTAAACACATGCATGCCTATGAACCTAATCAAGGAAAACACCACTGCTGACTAAATAGCAAGCTAACAGCCGGTAGGGCTACAAGCGTAATCTGTTCCAAACCTGCAAGGTCCTTTGCCTCTTCGAGGAAGGACCGCTATCTCCCGTTTTCTCCATTGCAGCTTGCTGTTTTTTTTTTACTCTCTTGCGAGAGTCAACCGCTCGTTTTTCAAATTGTAAAGAACTTCAAGACAAACACGACTTGGTGTGGCGCAGGCAACAGGCGGGATATCTCGCCTTGCATATCATCATCGTGCGCAATCGATCGCAAGCGCCATCGACTCGTCGTGATGACGGCCATGGCCATGCATGCGATTTCGCTATCTTATTATCTTAGTTTATATTCATGCACTCATCACCTGCTTGCCATGGAATTTCTATCATTTATACCACGACTGTATGCCTTCCCCCATGTTCTCGCAATTTATACACGTCGATTAGCCTTTCTTTAAATTTATACAAGCGTTTAGGCTCTCGATCTCAGATTCTCGCCTGTCTCCGCGGCTTTTAGGGGCCTTTAGGGGCGTGTTTAGGACACCAAATCCCAATTACCCAGCTTTAGGGGGCATTTTGGCACTTTAGGACCATTCTCGATTTTTTTAGCAAAACTTAGTGAATTTTAGTTAGAATCCTTGTTCAAGTGAAACACTGTGATCAAATCCTTATCATTGACACCTGGATAAGTGAACTGGAAATATCTGTTCACTGTATCCAACCAGACCTCTGCGTCCTGTCCTGATTTGAATTCCTTAGGTGGTGTCATTTTCACCTTTGGAATCAAACTGGGTGGAGCTGGTGGAGCTGGTGCTGGTACTGAATCTGCATCTGGATCCACAAAGACCATCGGAGGACTGTCTTCTGTATACTCTGCTTCTGGTGCCTGAGGCTCATTGGCAGGATCCTTGTACCGGCTCATATATGGTTTCATGCGACTGACGTTGTCATAATAGCCTATGTGATCATATCTGGTTAGTGTATCGGCATAACCAGCGATCCACTTTGGAACCTTAAACCGACTGTATGCATCGTATGCACCAAGTATGTCGAAAAACCAAGTCGAATGATCTGGGTTGATATCAGGAATCTCATGCTCTTCCTCTTCGATAGTAACCATCTAAAAACAAAACACAGCACAAAAATACCTTCAGCTAATTGCCTAACTGAGTGTGTGTGATTCATATGTTATATATGGTATATCGGTATGTTTACACACATGTATTATATTCGTACATAATAATGAGGTAAGTATATATATATATATCCACCTTCTTCCCCCCTCAAGGAAGTGTGTGATATAGTGGCAGTTGTCAATTGCCAATACCTCATAATAGCATGCATCCCATATAGGAAGCATCTGTTACAGTTCTTGGGTTGTTGCCCGATATATAATCATGTCTGTGTCGAAAACAACATGATATTTAATGCCAAACACGAAGTTTATCGAAATTACAGCGGCATTTTAGGGCATATATGGTTACAGTGGCCCTTATACCCAAAAATGTGATTAGGGTGTTACATGGTATCAGTAACCCTAAGATAGGTAAAAAATAAGCAGTATAGATATTTTGCAAATGTTTTTAAGCAAAACTGCATTTAATACCTAACTGGATGTTGAGTGGTGTTCAGAAGGTACGTTACACCCCTTACACACACATTCAATTATTAGGGTGTTACAGGGTGTTACACGCGTAGTGCCATTCAGGGATTGTTATTTGATAGCTAAATATGCGTTATAGAAAAAAAAAAATCAATCCCAAATTTTCAAAAGATTCAACGTAGAACATTTTGACCGATTTTGCTTTTCAGCCAATATGTACACCCCCATATGTTACACACCTAATATCTAGGGTGTTACACGAGATATGACCATGGTCATTATGTTTTTCTGATACCTTAATAGGTATCAAATCATAATTTAAAACAAAATGGGGTCGAAATTTCAATTTTGAAATTAAACGTGGAAGTTTTTCACCCATTTTACAGCTTTTTCGGCCATCTGATATATTGCCTCGGTGACATATCTCGGTGTGTATGTAAGTTGCAAGCTACAAAACTACTGCAACTTACTTCACTTTTGCACATGACAAATTTCATGGCAAATAAGTGAATTGTGTTGTATATCAACATCTATGGTTGACAGCATTTCTGGGTTTTACTGATTTAAACCCATGGCAGTAAATGTACATTCTGATGATATATAGATTTATCAACTTAAGTGGGAACATCCATTTAGGAACATCCACTTTAGTGATATTTGTCAATCTATGATCTGTTCCGAGCATAGGTCTGTGCTCCAAGATTTATCAAAATGATTATGTTGTATAGAAGCGGGAAATTGATCCTTCCTTGCTAAAGGTGTAGTGAGCCTTGTTCAAAATCATACCCTTGCACAGATACGCACATATGCGAGATATCATATCTGTGGATAAATAAAAACTGCTATATGCTACCTTTGCCAAAGCCGTGGTTTGTCATCGGATTCTTGGCCAGTCATCCGAAGCTACCGGGAACGGGACTGAGGTAGACGGAGTTGTGATCCTAAGTTGTGCTTGACAAACATGACTAAAGAAATTTCACATTAGTACGTGGCGAATCCATTCTCACTCATCGCGATAGATGTTCGTCAAAGCGTGCGTACTGGACAAAAACATTGAGGAGTTGGAGACCGGTTGAGGATTATAAGTCCAATTCCGTTAAGCAAGGCCACTCCGTCTGCATTAAAAACAAGCCCCAAAATCGGGCTCCCCATCGCTACCTATGATCCTCCAAAGTAGCTTAAGGAGGGGAGGAAGGGTTGGGTGCACTATATCATGCCGAGAATCGTGCGATTATAAATCGTTAAATCGTGGGATCATCGTTCGCTAAAGCGACGACGGCTAGCGCAAATAATCCGTAACGTAGACTTCGGATGCTTTGAATCGTCACTCTGACGCACGATACGTGTGGATCAATCAGTAATCCAGCGTCAATCTGCATCACGAAACGCAATTCATTGAACCTTCAAAGGTGGGCTACATCCTGAGAACTGTAAGGTGAGGGACTAAAGTGGACTCAGTTCCCCCCAATAACCTAAAAACACCACGAGGGACGCCTCAAATCGGTGTAAGAAGACTGGTACCAGCAAGAAGCGACAACGACAAAGACATCATAGACATATACAAAGGTATGCCCGTTGTGAGGTCACAACTCTTTTAAGAGGGGAGATCTGTCAGGGTCATGACCGATGGCATATGTGTCATACATGTCATACGTGTCATACCTGTCAGACATGTCATACCATGTCATGTCATGTCATGTCGGTCGTGTCATATATTATTATGACAGTCGGTCGCGTCATATATTATTATGACAGTCGGTCGCGTCATATATTATTATGACAGTCGTCAGTACGGTCGACCATGACTGTACTTGTCGTCAGATGATAATGTCACATAATATGTCATTATTCAAGGAAAGACTTGAATGACCCTGTCATCGAGAGTTCGTACGTCGAACTCGAAGATGACAAGCAAGATACATCTTGAAGTACAAACAAGAACCATCTTTGCTTTAAGCATGTGCGGAACACGCATGCACAGCATGAACGAACTATTCGTTATCACCATGCCGGTCGTTCAACCTATGTCTCGGGTTCACAACCCAATGGCGGTACTATCTATGATGATAGGAGACATATGGTATAAGATGAGGAAGCGTTGGGCTTCAAGCAGTTCTTCACTCAGAGACTGCACTCATCACCCGCTATTACGTACACTCGCGTTGCTGTCCAACTTCGCAGTGTTTATTTGTATACTGTATTGATAATATATTCACGGCGCCTGTTTATCCCGCCGTATCAGAGTAGGTGTTTGTTTCAGTTCCGTGACCACCTAGTTTGCCAGTCACCACCCTAGGTGGTGTGCTGGAAGTGACGCCCCGACTGTCACTCCTATAGTTAGGGTGTATGCCGGTCCCGGAACCCTAGACCCCGAACATATAACGGGAAGACTCGGTATTCTCCTCATCCGTTTTATCTATTATGATTACCGCACACCGAATATACAGTCAAGTTGATATATTCAGCAAGTGACCCTTCAGGGCATGTGTTACATTGTTTTCGATGCACATGGCACCACGAGACCGAGTTTGGATTCATTGGCCATATCTCTATGACGGTCCGGTTTTTTCAGCCTTGCGACCCACGTACGCGTAAGACCCGAACCCTGAGAGCCGGCCTGCATTTCGAACCTCCCCACCCTGCCCCCCCGCCAACCACCCCAAAAGTATTCTTTCGCCACTCTTCTAGTGTGTTGGGACACCTCGCGCGCCGCACGAATCGAAGCGGTTCGCTCGCTACGCCCTGCTCCGTCAGCGCAACCATGCTCGGGCCACACCCCCTCCAATGCCCCCACCTACCACGGTCTACATCAAAAACCTTTTGCACTAGAATTAGGGGTGTGCCGAGCCTCCATGTGGCAAGGCGCGGTAGTCCCACATCCCACCTGATGTCCTTCGTCATCCCCACCATGCATCTTGCCTTGGCCATCGAGCTACACGCCGCTACAGCACGCCAACTGCACCCTACCTGTCGAATGTCCCAAACCACCAGCGTAATTCTGGATTCAGAATCTCGATGCGTCCGGGACTTGGTTGGGTCATCGCGGGGAGGACCGACGCGAGACGTTTCTCATCCGACACACCGACCCGAACACTCTCTTTGTTAATTGAGCTCCTGTTCTCGGGGAAAACAATTTCCTCGGAATTTCCACGAGCTACGTTGATGTTTTGAGGCGCGAATTCGGCAAGCTACAGGTGAACCCGTGAAGCCGCCGCCGCCTCTCTTCAACTGTGATAGCCTCTCCATTTGTGAAAGCCGGTCTTACTCCTCGTTCATTCCGTTAACCAGTTCCGAAGTCTGCATGGCAACACGTCCCACCGTTGAAGAGTTGAAGAGTAATCGCACTCACTATGCCCAGATTCTGCCGAACCTGTGGTTCCAGGGAAACCAAAACTGCATTTCGAAAGTGCACGTACGCGCAACTGCAATGGGCTTGCGTGAAACCCGACTCCAAAGTGATTTGCGCCAAGTGTCGCCAGAACCCCCCCGCAGCTGTTGTTCCCGATGCCCCGCCTTCTGAGACCAACGAGGCCCCGATACTTGCGCCAGTGGGGGATGAGGGTTTACAGACTTCCCAACATCCCGCAGCCGGTAAGAATGAAGTAAGTCCTGCTCGTTACCCGCTTTTTCTTATCCCAATTTGAACTTGCAGCTGCATAGAACTTTTAGGCAAACGCTTTTTTGCAGATCGATGTTGGACCCCTATAGATAAGTTATTCCAAAACGCAACGCAAGCTAACACAATTGTACCATGGGTGTGTGTGTGCGTGTGTTCGTTTGGACTTCGTGATGACGGAACGAACGCAACGCAAGGTAAACTTGCGTTTCCAGGAGCGGTCGAAGTTAGCTTGTGAAGTTCGGACTCTGAGACGAAGCCTCAAGCTGGCACAGTCTGGACTCAAGAAAGCGAAAAGCCGATACCAAAGGTACCACTTTATTGTGCTTACTTTATTGACTTGATCCCCCCCTCCCCCTCTTCAAAAGTCATCCTTTATGTATGCCATGATGCAAGCTTTCCATCTGCAAGCTTTCAAGAAAGGACAGGAAGAGTAATATCTTTCTTGACCTCGCGAGAGTCATTAACGAGGGAACATTAACTGAAGATAGGTATTATGCCTACCTTATACACAACCCTGTCTCTAATTGAGCCAAGTTTAAAGTTGATCATCAACCGGTATGGAACGTCTATTGTGATAGCTTGAAGGTTCTATATCGGGCAAGGCGTGGTATCGATATTTCGATACTTCGATATGTCGATATATCGAAATATTGATATCGATTGATATTATTTTTGGTGCATATCGAAATATTGAATATTGATCGATCGGACGGGCGAAAATATCGTTATTGATCAATATCGTGAATGGAAATATCGATATTGATCAATACTAGACGGCAAATATTGATATTGATCGATATGACGGCGAGAAATCGCCATATCGATATATTGATATATTGAACGGGAGCGTTGACAGGGTGGCAAATTTTTGCTTCGATCCCGAGATAGCTGTTTTGCTGCCCATTATTGGTCATTTAAACATTTTCTTCGGCGACATGCAAGGGACGCACTACCCTACCATTAGTTTGATCCTGCCTATCATTGGCAAGCTGGGTGCCACCATGGCTGCAGGAGCGCCTCTAAAATACGAAGGGAAGGCGGTACAGATTCATAATGAGTCCGTCGTGAAGGCTCGTTCGAAGCTAGGTTCTTCAATGACCTGATTAAACAATAATCAGTTATTGAAGATTGATCTAGTCTTCAATAACTGGAGGATTTTTGTGTCGCCACCATCTTGGACCCGAGATACAAGAGTTTTAAGTTCAAGGGAGCAACCTCTTGGAATAAAGGTGATTCTGTTTAGTGTTTCTGTTTATGTTTACTGTTTAGTGTACCATCACGTAAATGGATGTACAAATGAGAGCTGCGATGGAGTATTATCTTGTCATGTTAAGTGAATGCACCTCTAGATACGAACTTAATTAGAATTGTCCCATGCTAAAATATGAATTCAGGTTGAGTACTAATTGTTGTTTCCTCATATCGTTACTCAATAAACTTAAGCACATCTCATGATTGAATATCAAATGCACATAAACCTCCATTTGAGCGCCCATAATTATAGATACATCTTATGGCTGAATATGTTCGATATGCATATACCTTGATGTCAGTCAATCTCATGGTTGAATATTAAATGTAGACAAACATCACGATTTAAACCCATCTCGTTACTGAATATTTGTTTGATACGGGTCCCATCCGACGTGGGACATTTTTTTTCGAGCGGATTCCGCAAGGCCTTTGATGGAAACGTACGTGGGAGAGCAAACTTGGTCGAAAAAATATGGACCCGGACGTGATTGGCGCCAAAGTGTCCATTTTGGGCATTTCGCGGTCGCCGGCAGGTCGCGTCTGGCGGGTCCCATCCGACGTGGGACATTGTTTTTCGAGCGGATTCCGCAAGGCCTTTGATGGAAACGTACGTGGGAGATCAAACTTGGTCGAAAAAATATGGACCCGGACGTGATTGGCGCCAAAGTGTCCATTTTGGGCATTTCGCGGTCGCCGGCAGGTCGCGTCTGGGGGGTCCCATCCGACGTGGGACATTTTTTTTCGAGCGGATTCCGCAAGGCCTTTGATGGAAACGTACGTGGGAGATCAAACTTGGTCGAAAAAATATGGACCCGGACGTGATTGGCGCCAAAGTGTCCATTTTGGGCATTTCGCGGTCGCCGGCAGGTCGCGTCTGGCGGGTCCCATCCGACGTGGGACATTGTTTTTCGAGCGGATTCCGCAAGGCCTTTGATGGAAATGTACGTGGGAGATCAAACTTGGTCGAAAAAATATGGACCCGGACGTGATTGGCGCCAAAGTGTCCATATTGGGCATTTCGTGGATTGCCTTAAATATGGTGTGTTTGGAGTCTTGAAAACGGGGCTTCCAAAATTGGCTCCATCTTTTTCGAGTTAGAAATGCATTTGGAAGATCATTTTTAGTTACCAAAAAACTTTTGGGGTCGAAATTCGATGTCCGCGGAGCATGTCAAACTCGATATCGTGGTTTGGGATATTCGCCTACCTGTCGTCCCACCAATTCTGGGGGGTGGACCGTCATAGAGTTATGAGCATTACGATATACAGTACGTTTTCTGAGTTTTGTCATATCGGTATGATGCTTTAAGTTCCAAGTTGAAAAACTTGCTGTCATTCCGTTTCGAGTACTTGGGCTCGTTTAACATAACCCTCAGGAAGAGAGCGTTCATGAACCACACGGCTGTGCGTTTAGCGGTAAGAGTATCATTAAGTAGTAGAAACTTCAGCATCGGTCGCTGTGGGGTTCCTATAGCGCAGCAGATAGCACACAATAAACGCTCCCTCGCGCCTTTCAAATCGGCTGTAGCGTTCAGCACTCGGACAGAACAACCAAAAGCAGTCACTTCAACAACCGCCAGCATGGGCCCTGTTAAGATTGCTGTAGGTCAAATGACCGCCAAAAATGACTTATTGACTAACTACTCAACTTGCGAGAGGCTGTGTCAGCAAGCTGCGGAGGTAACGCCCATGTGGCCAAGTCCACCTTCATCGTGTGCATTTGTTCGGACTGACGAGTTCATTGAGTCCACGCGGATTGCATGTGGCTCTATCGATAATATGGCGCGGAATCGGTGGGGCTGATGCAACTCAGAGTTTGGAAGTTCTCGCGATATGTAACGTAGGTAGCCTCTGACAGGGATCGTAAAGCTACCAGGCGTGAAGGTCAGCAGGGCAGTGGGGGTTGAGAAGATCGCTGTGATGTCCTGGATATTGCAGGCTGGCTGCAAGCTTCTATGCCTACCGGAATGTTTTTCATTCCTCGGATCCTCGGACCAGGAATCTCTCTCTATTGCGGAGCCACTCGACGGACCCTTGATGGAGAAGTACAAGCAGCTTGCCCAGACCCAGCAGATGTGGCTTTCTCTTGGCGGATTCCAGGTAAGAATTTGAAGCCTGGTTTTTGTCGCTAGTTTGTATTCTCGCTCTTTTTCTCTTCCTCTCTGTTTCTTCAGCCTCTCGCCTCTTTAGATGTCTGACCTTAGCAGCCTTAGCAGGGAGCTGAGTGAAACAGTTTCGGTCCAGGAGAAAGGCCCAGACCCTGAACATCGATACAACTCCCACGTTCTTGTTAGCGCTTCCGGCGAGATCGTTTCAACTTATCGGAAAATTCACCTCTTTGACATCGATATTCCAGGTCCGACATCAGGGTTCTGTTTTCTAACTCCTTGCTGACCATTTATTTCCGCCACGGCTAGCTATGTACCGAGGTGAATCGCACATCATTGAACACAGGAGTTTGTCGACCGGTAGAACATTATTTGGGTGTAACAACTGATTCGCAGGGGTATGGCACTCTCGCGATGATGGCGAGGTAGGCGAGATAAGCGAGCATCGCGGACACAACGACCCAAAACTACTCTTATGACCGCGTGAAGAGGATGCTACCCCTGAGACATCACTCCTGATGTCGAGATACAGGGTCTCCAAATCCTAACATCAATTCCTCTTTCGCAGGCGCCCCGGTGCTGAAGGAGAGTCGAGGAACCGCTCCGGGGTCCGACGTAGTGGTCGCGGACACCCCGTTCGGACGCGTCGCCCTCACTGTGTGCTACGACCTGCGCTTTCCTGAACTGTTCCAGGTGCGGCGGCACGAAGCTTTGACCTGAGGTTTACTATTGCGGCACTCGGAGTCCCTCGAGTCTCGTCGTGGTGAAGGGTTCGCTGTGACCGATACGGCACGGTGGAGCCCGCAATGCAGGAGCTGCGTTTTTCCAAGAGCGCAGACATTCTTTTGATCCCTGCCGCCTTCACTGTACCGACCGGTGAGATCATACTATCCACGCGCCTGCACACCTACACTCTGCGGCCTGATGCAAGCCGGCTTTGGCGGAGAGAATCCAGTTGCCTGTCGGCGCAGTGACAGACGCGTTCGGATGCTTCGAGCGAGCAGATGGCTCAATGAGGCATCGGGGTGTTCCATCACCACCGAGCTGAGACTCTAGATGAAGTTCCCGAAGTGTTTGCCGTAGCCTTTGATACCTGGTCTGAGTACATAGAGTAGCCGAATAGAGTTTTTCCAGGACTCTGATAGCGTTGGATAGAGTACTGGTTGTCGGAATCGCAAGGCAAAGTATGTAGTTTCGCACAGCCGCCGTCGGAGTACTTACGATGGCGCTCCTGCCACCCAACGCCCAAGCAACGAGATCGATCGAACGGGCTTTGCAGCCATGATGGTTGTGACCCTGTTTCAATCCAACAGGCGAAGCGCATTGGGAGGTGCTCCTTCGCGCAAGAGCTATCGAGACGCAGTGCTACGTGATCGCCGCAGCACAGGCTGGTCAGCACAACGAGAAGCGAGCAAGCTACGGACATTCCATCGTGATCGATCCTTGGGGAAAGGTGACGCAGCGGCCTCGATCCAACCCGACGTGTCGTCATGTGGCTCTCACGATATACAAACGATGGGCTGGCAACTTTTTAGCAGCTTCATGTCTTTTCCGAAGAATCCTAAACGTCTTTGAGGAGTGTCGTCACAGGTGATTGGGAAGTGTGAAGATCCCCTCGCAACAGACATTTGTGTAGCTGAGATAGACTTAGATACTGTGAGCAGTATCCGTACTCGTATGCCGATTGCCACTCATCGGCGATATGACCTGTACGATAGCCGTCGCAGCGACGGAGAATGACTATGCGAAGACTCAGACGACTTCCATCGCTGCCTCAGGGTTGTGTGGCACAGAGCCTTCTTTGGAGCTGTAATAATGAATAGAAGCTCTCCAACTGATGAGATATGTACTTGCTTGTCAGTATGCATTTTCCCACACGTCGCTATATTTGAAATCAAGTCATAACAATAATCAAGCGATCCACACGACGGGACCTAAAACCAAAATCCAATATCATACTTCAGGTGGCAATGGCGAAGCTCCAGGTTGTCTCCCCGAGGCGGGCAGAAGAACTCCTGCGGTTCTCTGCCCACTCGACATGACTTAGTTGCTGCTGGGAACTTCATCCCGTCGTGGGAACCGAGCAGCAGCAAGATCGGAGCTGTGAGTAGGAGCGCCGCGTCAGGCAAACACGCTTGCAGGTCATTGCCAGATTCGAACGTGACAGCCGATATAACTACCATGCATGCAAGGGATCAAATGCCCATACTGTAAGCATCATCACATGATTGATGTCGCCTCAACACTAAGGGAGCCATAGCACTTAGCAGATGTGCAAACGGCGAGTTCCCCGCCGACATTTTGGGTCAGCGGAAACGACATTTTGTAACAATCCGAAACGGAGAATTTTGGTCTATTGGTGGTGGGTTGGATATATTGGTGAGAGACACAATTCAAACATAGGTTTTACCACTTTTTCGGCTAATGGCAATTTCAAACAAGTTGATAACTGATTTTTTACTGCACATCTTGTTTTCCCCGGTCAGCCCATGCCATGAGACATCACGCGACTTTTGGAGCATGCGGATCATGCATAGTGGTATTTACTAAAAATATACCCTCAACACCGTGTAGTGGTTCAATAAATCCTTCTTCGTTGGCAGGAGGACACGCGGGGGATTTCCCTCCAGAATTGCCATATCTGCCGTTAGATCGAGTTCGCATTTAGAATTCAGAGAGGCATCTTTCAGTCAAACACGTGGATGTCAGTATGTTAAATGGCTTGCAAATCCACCAGGGAGCGGCGGTACATGGAGGAGAATGTGGGAGGAGAAGAACAGGTGGATGGCGATGGGGGCGAGGATGAGGACGAAAAGGCGGCGCACTTGGCATGGGATGGAAGGAGAAGTGAATTCGGTTGCTCTCTTGTGCGCTCGTACGAGGGGTCGCAGGGCTGATCATCCGAAGGGATGTGTGGCGACGCCCGACCGGAGGTGTTTGTCGCTGAGGTGGTGGAGGGGGTGTGATTGGAGGCATGAACCCCCAAACCTGGATCGGGGGGAAGGGACTCGTCTAGAGGAGGTGGGGAGGTTGGCGCCGATGGACAGGGCTTGGGAGGACGCGTTTGAGGGGACGGACAATGCTACCCAGGGTGGGAATGGTGGCGAGACGCAAGGGTCTGGGGATGCAACATGAGCAGTCCGGGCATGCTTCCGGTAGGGCAGGCGAGGCAGGAAGGCGGGCAATGCGACTCTTGGAGAGTATGGATAAGTGTCCCGAAGTGTGTGCTGAATCCTTTGATCCTCGGGTGAGGGTCCATGGTGTAGCCGTTCTTCTGTGCTAATGTGATGCCAAAGGAGTCGGTCCAAGGATAAGCCACACATATATACGGACATATAGGGTGTGTTCATATTAGACACATTACTTCAACAAGTTGCGGTACAATGTTCCATAGTGAACGCCGAGAGAAGCGATGTGAGGCAGAAGTATCCCCTGTCATCCGCAATGCCCCCTCTTCCATCATGGATCACTCGTGCCGCCAACGATTGCTGCACCCTGCCTTGACTCGAACGCAGACTTCAGGTGGTCATACTTCAGGTGGTCATCAAGGTGGTCATGACGGTGGTCATACTTCAGGTGGTCATGACGGTGGTCATTCTTCAGGTAGTCATGAAGGTGGGCATACTTCAGGTGGTCATGAAGGTGGTCATTCTTCACGTGGTATTCTTCAGGTGGTCATGAAGGTGGTCATTCTTCAGGTGGTCATGAAGGTGGTCATTCTTCAGGTGGTATGAAGGTGGTCATACCTCTCAGGTGGTCATGACGGTGGTCATTCTTCAGGTGGTCATGAAGGTGGTCATTCTTCAGGTGGTCATGAAGGTGGTCATTCTTCAGGTGGTCATGAAGGTGGCATCATTTATGGAGATGCATACCGAGCTTCTTGCGGCTCGTGAAATACGCTGATGTGAAATATGCACACGTCACACGACTGATGCTAGCCAAATTTGAGGTGCATTTGTTGATATACCTCGTCAAAACAACCTTCCACGGCATTCGTGAATGATCTCAACACGGGTGCTGAGGGATGCGGAGCCGCGCCGACCTCCGGACTATTCACATCAATGGCATTATACGTCCAATCGGAAAGTGGCACTGTGGGTTGGGGGATTACCTTGAGCAGCTTCCGCCACTCGTCTGTCAACGGCTCGGGCAGATCCGCGCCTGCCCAACAACCGATACGAGTCAGCGAATCGTCGCGCAACTGACAGCTTGCACGGCGAGGGCCTGCCTCGGCAAGGATATCTACGGCCCCATCTCCGCTGCGCGGTGCGGTGGGCTTGGCATTGCGACTCGTGGAATCTTAAAGCACTTCGCATCGTTTGGCACAGTGCACTGATGACCGGTGCAAATCAAATAAACAATTAAACAAGGAGCATCTGGGGGACTCCGGGGGGACTCGAGTTCTCCTACCCTCGCCAGCCCGATCCAGTCAGCCAGCTAGGAGAGCCCTGGCATGTGGCATCGCGCAAGCAAGGAGCGAGGCCTCGGCCGGCGCGTGGCATCACGCAGGCCAGGAGCGAGGCCTCGGCCGGCGCATGGCATCGCGCAGGCAAGGATCGTGGCCTCGGCCGGCGCGTGGCATCACGCAGGCCAGAAGCGTGGCCTCGGCCGGCCGCCGGAAGACGCTCTGAAGAGTGTGTATTTTGATATAAGACCCGAGTCCACACATCAACGGCAGATGATGGACGCTAGAGCTCACCAACGGTCGCCTCTCTTAAGGCTGCAGCGCCTCCTGCAACCCAAAGATCGTCCACGCACACGTCAGAGCTGCAGGGACTCCCCGGCATGCTTCTAGGCTTGAGAAGTGGAGGGGCCTGACACATATGCTAGTCACGCATGGAAGCTGCCTCATAGCCCTTAGATCCGAGAGCACGCTGCGATCTACACGCAGCACAGAAAAAGAAAAAGAAAAATGACTCAATTATTACGTTGAGTGGGGCTGGATTATCAAGGGAGCCGGGCCCTTCCACCTCCCACCACTATTAATTGTTTGATTTGTACTGCACTTTTATGCAAAGCAAGGAACTCGGTCTGCACTCGGTCGGCTTAACCCCCTACTGAAGCACACGGCAAGGGCTATACAGATGTCTGTACCGCAGATTCTACCAGGCAGGATTAGTTCCGAAGCGGTGTCAATATACTTTAGACAGCAGGGGCCTAGGCAAACAGATCAACGCTTGCAAGCGGTGGACTAGGGTGATGTGGGATCCTAAGCTGTCCACGTATCGTTGACCGGGTTCTTAGGATTATGGGTAAGCCGTCTCCTGCGGTCCCACGGGTCCTCTGGATCCTCTCACCGCAAATACAACACTGATAAGCTGCTGAAAAAACCTTCTTGGGAAAAGCGGCTCGATTGAAGTGCTGGGACCATATTGTCCGAGGATTAGCAAAGCGTGAGGTCCTACAAAAGTGGATTTGCCGCGATGCCCTTTAAAGTGTCTCCACTGACTGGCAAAATTATCGGTCGTAGACTTTAAACATGGATCGCCCCTCGGGGCGAAGTGATGTCGAACGCTGCAGGGATCCTGTCTCCTGCTTCTCCACTGCTGGCACTGACTCTGGGCGTTTGCTGCGAACCTCTTTTTTCCATGAAAACGATATTTTTGCCTTGGAATTCTTGCGATTCCCTTTGTCACCAGTGCTGCCTTTCGCTCTTTTTCTCCCTGTCGACGTAGGTCCTAAGGCCACAAAGGATGAAGTGGCGGCTGGTGTCACTGGTTCTGTATCTCCTGACTGAGCTGGAGATGCGCAAGTTTTTCCCAAAATATTTGCGCTCTGTTTCTTTGAGGGTTTTTGCACGCAGGATGATGGAACTTCTGTTGGCTCGGTGTCGCTTTTTTCAGACTGTTTGATTCTGCGTGTATCTCGGAGATTTTTGCGCCTCAGCGTTCTCGCACTGGGGCCCTTACTATCCATGGCTCCCAAATGCGCTGCGCACTCAGACTTCTGACTTTCCTGTTTCGAAATTAAGGCACGTTTCGCAGTGGCTACTGTGGCTCGCGCCTTGGTATCCAATAGCTGAACAACTTCGAGCAGATTTCTTGTGACAACCTGTGAGTCAGTGAGCTGAGAAAGAGATTGCGAACCAGCTGCCTCCTGCGAAAGCGCGGTAAAGTTCCCTTTTGCCAAACTCAACGTGCGTAATGCTGCTGAGGCACAACTCGCAACCCGCCGTAGGTGGATTTCCACGCTCACAAGAAGCGGATCAGACGGCTGTTTTTTGCGACCGGATTTTGCCATATTGAGCCTCCACTCGTCTCGAAACGCGTGTTAGGATGCTCCTCAAGAATACAGTTATTATACCATATAAGCGAAAAATAAACCACTCAGTATCATAAAATTATCGCGATAAAATTATCATAAAACGGGCGGAAAAATTTGCAAAGGTGCGAACGCTGGCCGGTCGGCGGAAAAAGTACACGCAACATTGTAACTGCAATCCAAAGAAGGACACGGCAAACCATCGGGAGGCATCGTCAGTGCAGCCACCTGCAGCGAGTGTGATGTGCATGTGCTTCCAGAGCATCTCGAGAATTGCTGCCACCTCAGTCAAGCTCACCGCATAAAAGATCTGGCCCGCCCTCCTCGCAGAACATCCTCGCTTCAAAATGCAGCGGCGCGAGGGGATGCCTTGAAGGTACTGGTAACTGCGAGGTGCGCCATGCCGTCATCAAGCTCCACCTGGTTCCTCCGAAGGGTCACTGCGAGGCGCGCCACGCCGTCATCAAGCTCCACCTGGTTCCTCCGAAGGGTCACTGCGAGGCGCGCCACGCCGTCATCAAGCTCCACCTGGTTCCGCCGCAGGGTCACTGCGAGGCGCGCCACGCCGTCATCAAGCTCCACCTGGTTCCTCCGAAGGGTCACTGCGAGGCGCGCCACGCCGTCATCAAGCTCCACCTGGTTCCGCCGAAGGGTCACTGCGAGGCCCCGCAGTGCTGCTGCTGTAATGGCCGGCAGCTGCTTGCGGGCTGTACATGCAATCTGGCAGGTGCGAGGAGCAGCTGCGCATAAACTGGATCAAAGAGCCCGTCGCTTGCAGCACAGCTCAACAGGTTGAAACATCCAAGGAATTCTCTTTAGGCGTAACACATGAAGCGTGTATTTTGGGCAGATCTGGCGAGACTGTGCTGCCCTCACTGCCCGAGTCCTCTCGTTCTGAGCCCTGTAAGACAAGGCTTTCGAGCGGATGACGCTACGTAGACTAGATCGCACTCGAAAATGCTTGCCTCAGGAAGCGCACCGGGTTCCGACGACTCTGGACCCCACAGGCCACACACAAGCAACTTCTGCGTTCCCCTGAACACAATTCCGAGATTGGCAGGAAGCGCCCTTGATGTGTGCGGCCGCAGGGAGCATGGTTGCGATTCGCTGCTCGGGCACGCCGCACCTCCGCAACCACTGCGACTGAGATGGGAATCCAGCCGGTGGCTCTGAGCAGCTGAACCACGGCCACCGCTTGGGACGCGAGCTCGTTTTGCCGGGTGCCTCCATCCCAGCAAGCCGCGCGCCCGAGCAGCGGCACCTGCCCCCAAACGCAGCGCCTCATTCTACGAGATCTCAGATCGCACAGCAGGGCTGCCCTGAACCCCCATCGTCATCACGGCAGGCTACTGGGCGTCATCACGTGCGGCTTCTGGGCGTCATCACGTCAGGCTCCTGGCCCACCAGCGTCAGCACGTCAGGCTCCTGGCCCCCCAGCGTCATCACGTGCGGCTCCTGGGTGTCATCACGCGGCTCCTGGGCGCCATCACGGCGCCCTGTGCTCACCACGGCGCTCCTGGGCGCCATTACGCCAGGGCCCTGGCCCCCAACGCTACTGCCCAGGCTCCCCGGCCCCCAACGCCACCGTGCGCTCCTGGGCACGTGCGGCTCCTCGGCGCCATCACGCCAGGCCTTGCGTCATCACGTATAAGCCGTATGCCATTACGCCAGGGCTCCTGGCCCCCCAAATACCGCCAGGCCCGTGGCCCCCAGCCATCGCGGCGGCTCCTGGGTGTCATCACGGCTCCTGGGCGTCATTACGTCAAGCCCTGGCCCCCAACGTCATCACGCCAGGCCCGTGGCCCCCAGCCATCACGTGCGGCTTCTGGGCGCTATCACGTCAGGCCCTGGCCCACCAGCGTCATCACGTCAAGCTCCTGGCCCCAAACGTCATCACGCCAAGCCCTGGCCCCCCACCGCTCATCACGTCAGGCTCGTGGGCCCCCAACGCCATCACGGCCAGGCCCGTGGCCCCCAGCGTCATCACGTGCGGCTTCTGCCATCACGTCAGGCCCGTGGGGCCCCCAAACGTCATCATTGCCAGCCTGTGGGGCCCCCAGCGTCATCACGTGCGGCTCCTGGTTGTCATCACGTCAGGCTCCTGCCCCCCCAGCGTCATCAGGTCAGGCTCCTGGGCCGGACAGATGGCAGTGTGCGAGAGCCGAGGAGGTGTGCTCATGCGGATGATGCAGCCTCCGAGTGCGTCATGGAGCACGAGACGAGGCGGGCAGCAGTGTGGAGCCACTTGCCCACACGTGCGCGTCGCACCTTGTGCCCGCCCGCTGCGGAGCCGCCACCTGGCAGATGGCAGCGGCCGATGACGTCAGCCAGGAGGAGGCGCACGAGGCTGCTGCAGGTCGGGGCGTTCGCCGGGGAGGCCTCCGCCAGGAAAAACAAGAGGTCGACCAACACCGGGTTTGCGGCCATGACGTCCACCCCTCGCCGGTGTCCGCTCAACACGGGCCTCCGTGGCATCGTCTGGCCCCGTGCCCACCGCGGCCCTCGGTTGCCGCCCTTGTCCGGCAGATGGCCGACTTCCGGCATGGCGAGCGGCCCCCGGCATCCACACTCATGCGCCACGTGGACCGCATCGCACCAGGACATAGCCAGATCCGAACCACACATGCTCGGGATGTGCGCAGCGGCAACTCGAGCGCTGGGCGGCCGCGTCTATTCTTATTCCGCCGCGCAGGCGCAGATAGCGCACGATGCTGAGGGTCAACCCCACCGTCGCTACTGAGCAGTGTGCCGCGCACAACTCGCACTGAACCGAAGGTGATGAGAACAACATCGACGTGGCAGCGCTGCGTCACAGGAAATGCCGCAACCTGTGCAGCACTCTGTGTGGTCCACGCCCGGCCCAGCTCCACACAGGCAGACACAAGCGCGGATAAAGGTGGAAAAAATACAGTGCTCTATTCAGAACGCACCTCCTCGTACTGTGCACGTGTGGGCAGTGCACCCCCTGCCCCATCCTCCACTTGCTCCTGGAGGGCAGCGCATCTCACGGCTCAGGTCCCGGAAAATACTGAAGGTAAAATCTATCGAGTCAGCACAATTCTATTTGCCACGCGCCGTCAGGATATGTTCGATGCCTCTCCATGCATCGCTGCCGGTGGTGGTAACTGATGTAAACATATAATTTCGGACGCTGCGGACACCACACGCGGTATCATACTTTTCTGTCAGAGCGTGCGTCGGTGGAATGTGGCCGTTCCGAATCTTCCGAATCTGAGATCGTAGCTTCAAATTATCGGAGGGGGCTTGCCAGGGCGCTCAGCTGCCAGACGCACCGCGGAACCTCTGACCCTCGTGCTCCACAGGCTCCTCCTGTGCGCTTTCTGTAGTGACTCAGGTGCGTGTCACGCCCAGTGACGCCTCGCAGGCATCATCACTGGCTGCGATCGGACCACCTTCGAAACCCTATCCTTTGAAACACCTCTCGTGGGCCCGGCTCCTTCAGATCGGAGACCTCGGCATGTCGCATGGAGGGGCCCCGGGGGGGTCGTGCCTTCAACTGCTCGGCCAGCAGCTGGCCCCAGGTCGTCCCAGGCTGCGTGGCCCCGGCCTCCTGCTGCGCGCTCGGAGGCTGCTGGCTCTCCTCTGCTGCGGCGCACTCTGCCGCGCTCTCCGCCGGCGGGGCCCGCGTCGAGGTGCAGGTGCTCCCGCCGGAGACCTCCCGCATCAGCTCCACTACTCCTGCGGGCGCTTGAGGCGGCACCAGCTGGGCGTCGGGGGTGACTATGCGCTGGCAGCATGTTGTGAGACATGCGCGCGCCAGCGAGATGAGCTCCAGCCAGACCCCCTCCACCGCCGCTGCGCTCGGGCAGGCAGCGCTCGGCCCTCCTGCAGGTGCGCACCTCCAGAGAGGGCCTCAATGCGTACCCACTCTCGGAGCCCCGTTAGCCGCCCCCTGCCGCACACATAGCTCACTCCGCGACTCGCCCCTGTCCAGAGCCCCCTCCGGCCCGCGGCCAGCCTCTGCCCGGAGGCTGCGCTTTGAGCCCCCCACCGCGCGGTCCAGGCCTCACTCGCCCCCGCGGGCGCTCGCTGCTATTCTCTGAGTGATTCGTCGGCGAAAGCATGGAGTGAGCGCCGCAACGCGTGGAGCGCTGCGCAGGGCGCCACGTGACAGACTTGCCTTGACACCTGAAAAGCGGCTACGCCAGGCCGCCAGGTGGAGTATATGCTGGGGGAGTAGAAATACTGCTCTAGACATGGACATGGTAGATGCTGAACTACTTTTTATGCAGATGGAGAATATGCTGATGAAGGAAGTGGATGCAGTGGCCGCCCGAGGGGCTCGCGCGAAGTGACAAGCGCGGGAACACAGTCCAGCGTCAAGGATTAATCCGACGGTGCACGTTTCCCATGCTGCGGTGCAATGAGCGCACTGAAAAGATGGATCACGCCGCACACACGCTGGGGAGCTCATCAATCCGCAGGATGCACTGCAGGGGGTCCTGCTCGCCACAGCACAGGATGTTTAGGGTTTCAGGGTTTAGGATAGAAATCCTTGCAGCGCAGCACGCAGACCGGCACGGCACTGAGGGTGTCATTGAGGGTGTTCCACCACCCTCAGAGGTCAGGGGCAACTGGTCGGAGAGGTAGGGCGCCTACCTGCGCGGCTGCCGGCTGCAGCGCCGGCTTCCCGGCCGGAGTCCGGTGCCATGCGCTTGCGGTTGGCTTGGACCAGGGAGAGGCTCGGCAGCGCGGCCTCTGCGTTTTGCGCCGAGCCCACCGTCTCTGGCGTCTCCTGCGGCTCCGCACCAGCTCCCCGCACGATGCTTCACGCTGCCGGCCAATTCCCGGTCAGCCGCAAGCTGCCGGCCAATTCCCGGTCAGCCGCAAGCTGCCGGCCAATTTCCGGGCAGCCGTGAGCTGCCGGCCAATTCCCGGTCAGCCGTGAGCTGCCGGCCAATTCCCGGTCAGCCGTGAGCTGCCGGCCAATTCCCGGTCAGCCGTGAGCTGCCGGCCAATTCCCGGTCAGCCGTGAGCTGCCAGCCAATTCCCGGTCAGCCGTGAGCTGCCAGCCACGTTGCAGGCCGGTACCCTCAAGCGATGCGGTTCAACGGCCACGATGCGATCGTACGGGCAGCATTTGGACCATGCGAAGAAAGACGCGCAGCAGGCATTTGTCCAATAGACATGGCGTCAAGCACAAACGGGACAGCTAGACAGTGCGTGCACCATGCCGCCCGTGGTGGCACACGCTGAAAGGAGCTCCGATTCGCGCCGGGGAAGAGGAATAAGGGTTTGAGTACCACGGCACGGCCGAAGCGGTCAACGCACGGAATAGGCAAACGCACGGCGCTACTCTGCGATGGCTGCGCCACCCAGCACACCCACGTCAGCGCAGCGTCTCAATCACACCTCTCTGTTGATAGCTCGCAGCGGATGGCCACAGTGTCATGCTGGTGGATGGGTCATGCGGGCAGCATCCACCCGTGACCCACGCTGGAGCGAACATGGATCCCAGTGGAAGGGACGACAGTGTAAGGGGCGGCGGCTTCGCCAGCTTCGACGGGATGGGTATCCACCTGAGAGGAGCATGCCAGCAGCAGGCTTGTAACCTGGTGCGCCCAGCCCCCCCCAGCCCCCCGCCCATATCCACTCGTCTTAACACCATCTTGGCGTAGGTCACCCTCCCACCGCCCACATCCAATCGCCTTCACACGATTTTGGTGTATATACGAGGAATGCGTCGTCAGGTGCGCTGCGCACAGGGCGAGGGCGGCGCACCCAGAGTGGGGCCGAGTCCGACGTGGCGGCCAGGCGGACAATGAGCCTCTTGACAGCCTGCGGGCTCCACGCGGCCGCCCTTAGCCTCTTGACGGCCTGCGGGCTCCACGCGGCCGCCCTTAGCCTCTTGGCGGCCTGCGGGCTCCACGCGGCCGCCCTTAGCCTCTTGACGGCCTGCGGGCTCCACACGGCCGCCCTTAGCCTCTTGGCGGCCTGCGGGCTCCACGCGGCCGCCCTCAGCCTCTTGACGGCCTGCGGGCTCCACGCAGCCGCCCTTAGCCTCTTGACGGCCTGCAAGCTCCACGCGGCCGCCCTCAGCCTCTTGACGGCCTGCGGGCTCCTCGCGACCGCCCTTAGCCTCTCGGCGGCCTGTGGGCTCCACGCGGCCGCCCTCAGCATCTTGGCGGCCTGCGGGCTCCTCGCGGCCGCCCTCAGCCTCTTGACGGCCTGCGGGCTCCACGCGGCCGCCCTTAGCCTCTTGGCGGCTTGCGGGCTCCACGCGGCCGCCCTTAGCCTCTTGGCGGCCTGTGGGCTCCACGCGGCCGCCCTTAGCCTCTTGGACACGGAGCTAGTGGAGGACGGTGGCAACCCTGTTACAACCCTGTGCGAACAGTACGAGCAGTCTACAGCGAGGGCGTCCGCAGCAGGTGCACACAGCCTCAATGCGCCCATGCTGCCAACAGGGAAGATGCGACGCGTGGAAGTGAGGACCCCCCGCGGAGACGAGGGAGGCCATGGAGGTGTCGAGGGCGGATGAGCTCATGCGCGAGAACCTGGGCAAACTCCAGGGAGGAGGCGTGTGCAGCTGGCGGCGCTGACGTGACACCCACTGAAGGCGGCGACGCGGCTTGGTCGGCCAGCGCTGCATCTACGAGGTCCTGTAAGAGCACACCTGTGAAGCCCCTCCCCACCCTCCGCTCCTCCCTCCCCTCATACACCCCTACCCCGAGATGATTCCCCAGCACCGGCTGGCCGTTGCAAGGATGCGTGTTCTACCAGGGTCGGGATGCGGGGGGGGTATTGGGCGCACACCTATGAGAACACGCAACGCGTTACGCAGCTTGAGAAAGCCACGTGGCGGCGGCAGCACCTGCAGGCATGTCACCCGGTGCGTACAGAGCTGCGTGAGAACTTGTATCCGCAGACGCGCAAGGGGCTGCCGTGCGGTGGAAGCGCAGCCCTGGATATTGATGAACCAGGGGGCGCACGGCTCCCTCCTGCGATGGCACACGTGCCGCGGACCTCTGTGCTAAGTGCATCACCCCTGCGCAGTGCTCTAGAGCTGCACAACTTAAACTGGCCTGTTTATTTCTAACAGTGGCAATTTTCCGAATCCGACAGTCCATGTACGATTCCAGAGATCAAAATACGATACATTCCTTTGTCGCTCCCCAGAAAACTCCTCGGACCTTCCGATGCTCCCGATCTAAAAACATTGGACGGCTAAACTTTAGTTGGGCACCCCTACAGTGCTCCCTTGTGGAGGACGCCGGAGCTCAGCCCAAATCCCGCGAGGCCTGCGACACTGAAACCTAGCAAAGGCACAGCAGGCATCACGATGGGATATGCCGTGCCCTAAGAATAGTAATAGTGCAATATGAATGGCGCTGCGCATGCGCCATGTGTTAACAATAGTAAGCATGAAATCTGAAAGGCAATGTGCATACACTGCGCGCTAGAATGTTTAATAGGGCAATATGGTTGGCGAGACTCATATGCCAAACACAAAACACGGCATCCGTGCAGTACAATGGCCAGCGCCTGGCAGCCACTGGCCGCGCGCAAGAGCCGCGCAAGCTCGCACCGGCAACGGATTGCAGCCGGCGCAAAGGGGTTCACCCAGGCAGAGGGGTTATTGAGAATAACGTCTGAGGAGGATGGTATTCGGCCCGAATACCATCCCACTCGAGCTGAATACCACCCATGTCTATTTTATCACGTTAGATTAATCTTTGACCTAAATTTACCGACTTTTTTACCGTCCGATGCTCAAAATTATTTCAAATTTATGGAGCTCTCGTCGAGAAGCCACCATCGGCCCGGTCAGAATTTTTATTTTTTTGAGGAATATCATAAAAAGTTATCATGTACTTTGGACATCTTTGAACATGGATTCCATCTCGCGACATGGATGGTATCACCCGACTCGAGGGCATTCCATCCATGTCCGAGACGTTATTCTCGATAACCCCTCTGCCAGGAGGAGGGCGCAGGAAGGAGGGGGCATCTGGGCAAGGGGCAGCCGGCATCACCTGAAGCAGTTCCAGCAGGCCCCCCTCCACGCTGCGCTCCGTGCAGTGCAATAGCAGCAGCAGCTCCCCCCACCTGCGCCCGCGCAGCCAGTCACTCGCCGCGCTGATATACACGTTAGCACCCATAAGAGCGCTCTGCGCTCACACGTGCACCCTGCATGACACCCCGCATGACCGGGCTGCTGATGACGAGGAATCGTGCCCCCAAAACGTTGCAAGCTTCTCTGCCACTCCGCGAAACAGCTACTACACACCCTCACTGCTGGTTCCCAGCCGCGGAACGGAGCATCCAATGCCGGGAGCGCGAGTTGTGGTGGGCGCGAGGACTCGCCCGCGTGCCATCCTCCAGGGCGTCTGCTCAGAAGCGCAGCTAACCAACTCTCCGCCGCGGCCCATTGTCGCCGCACAGCTCAACAAGCAGTGCTCTCCTCGTCTGCGCCGCAGTGCCGAAACTCGCAGAAAGCGGCCGGGGGGGGGAGAGCACCTAGACGCCAGCTCTGCCGTGACGAGCCTCCGGAAGGCGGTCTCGAGTGTATCCGGCACGGCCCTGGTGGCGCGCGGGCCCGCCTCAGCAGCGCCCCCCGCGACTACCAGCGCACGCAGCAGCTGCAGCAGCCTCAACATCTGCGCCCTGCCACATGTGCGGAGCTCCGTCCCTACCAACCAATCCACCCATCTTCCAATCTGCCACCCCATTCACCCCCTCCCTGCTCACCCTCGTGCTGTCTCGTGTCCCTCCAACCGGCTGCCACCTGGTGATGAGTCTGGGAACGTGGCACATTTCATGGTGGCCAGACAGCGGTGCTGGCGGCCACAATATGGGGCCCCCAGATGGCCCTGCAGGGCTGCATCCGAGGCATGCTCGCGTGCGCCTTGCTCTCGTCCGGCCGCCCTCGGACCCGGCACCGCACGCTACGCTCAGGGAAGGTTGCACGATGGCTGCACTTGCGCCAAGCTGTGTGATTGGCTGACACAAGAGGGCGTACTGCACTGTGATTGGGTGCCACGAGAGGGCCCACTGTGATTGGGTGCCACGAGAGGGCGCGCTGCACCACACAACAGCGATGGAGCATGCAGCCCTGAGCCCGGGCGGCGGCGGCCTTCTCGGATGCGAGCCGCGGCCAACACCCGGCAGAGGGTCGATGGAGGTGTGTGCTGCACAGCGGAACGCACCGCGCTGTGGAGGCCGCACCCTAGCATCACTCCGCCCATCTTTGCTGCCAACGCCGCTGCCACCTGGACGCTCAAAACCCTCCATCCAGAACCCCACCTTTTGGCCTCGACGCCTCTGCCACCTGGACGCTCACAACTCTCCATCCAGACCTTGAACCAGCGATGTGAAGGGCGGGAGGGGCGCCTCTCTTTCAGCGGCTCGAGGAGCAGCAGGCGCCACATCCGGGATGCCTGGGGACAAGCCTCACACAAGAGCACCTGGTGACTCGCCGCAGGTCCATATGGCAAAGCCAGGGAGTCCGCAACCGCTGATAGAGCTTCCAGAGCGCCCACCTGCACGCAGCAAAGGGTGTACTCTGAGCACGTGTCAAATCGCCCTGATGTCCTCCCGTGGCCATGGGGCGCCATGAGCAGAGACGAGCTGACGACTGGCCAAAGGGATATCGCAGTAGCGCATCAAGACAGGCCCCCGCGCCTCCAGCAGCAGCCCTGGCGCCGGGAGGCCGCGGGAACCAGCACATAAATCAACCACAGACCCTGGCGCACATCAGGTGACGTCGAGGGGCTGGCCACGCACCTCCCCGAACTCGGCCGCGGCAGCAGACACAAGCAAGAGCACGTGTGAGCCGTCCTGACTGGCGGACGCGGCCGAGGAATTCGCTAGCAGCCATTGGATTAGACGCGGCGATCCCTGCAGCACTGTGCCAAGCACATCATTGCGCGGCTGGCCTGAGAGATCCAATCACCCCCCCGCCCATTCCTGCGCCCTCAAGGATGTCACAGGACCGCCAATCATAGCCGAAGGGTGACTGCTGACATATGCGAGTTGTCACTACGGGGAAAATGCACAGCGCCATCCACCAAGTGGGGTGGCGAGAGGCATCAAACAGGCTCGAGGCTGCCTCCATTCCAACGAGGGTTCTCACGCACCCGATGCACTGGCTGCAGCTGAGCTGTTTGCAGCGTACTCCCCGCTTCCCACAAGGGCCCCCACCTGTGGCACTCTGCCGCCACGTCATGCCACGTGCCACCTCAAGTCCAGCGGAGCACCACTTACAGCAGTGCGTGTCCACCGCGCTTCCTCCTCGGCGCCGCGTGGGAGACATCCACGCAAAGGCAGTCCAAGGCCGCCACCTGCGCGGCTCCGCTCCTCCACCGCCGCGGTGGAGCAGCGCGCTCCCCCTGCGGTGGAGCGCCGCGCATCGAGCAACTTCCCACGACGCGCGCCAGACAGCTGTCAAGCCAGGACGGGGCCTAGCACCAGCTGCACACGTACCAGGACTCGGAGGAGGTTGAGTGCTATTGGTGTGAGCGTTGCAGTGTCAATATGCGACTCTGAGCAGTTCGGGTATCCCCGTGCACCCCCACACATCGCCTCCCCCAATCACAGGCAGCCATACACGCACTCCAATCACAGGCGGCCATACACGCACTCCAATCGCAGGCAGTCATACACGCACTGCAATCACAGGCAGCCATACACTAAACGGCATGAGATCGCCCAACAAAAGCCAGCCCACCATCATCCCAGTGGATGTGAGAAGCAAATCAAGAGCAGGGCGGGGCTGTGACAAGATACCACAAACTCATACATATTCCCAACCCAAATGCAAAGCAGCATGGAAAGATGAAACGATGTAACCGATCATCGCCAAACAACTGCTGGTCTCTGGGTTACGGAGTGAGCGGACCCTCCTGGTGTGCCCCTCAGTGGCTCACGGTCGATGGATGGGACCCGTTGGTCCATGGTTATGCCATGAATGCAGTCACACCACATAGCATGGGCACCCCATGTCAAAAAAAGGAAACATGCGGGCACCTAAGTGCTCCCCACAAAAATCAAGGGAAAACACAGAAGGTGTACTTCACCACCTTCTGTCTCTCCTTGCAGCAAAGGCAGACGAATCCACCTAGCTCTCCAAGAGGCGGTGCCCGCCAGAATGGCACCACAGGGATAACCGCCTCCCAAAACCCACTTCCACCCGGCGGCCGTCCCCGTTCACAGCGCCAGTACCTCAGGCAGCCATACACACACGGAAGTCAAGAAAGGTGACACCAGATGCAGTGCTACCAGCGGAGGCGCGCAATGGGCGACACAACGTCCACAGAGAGGATCGGCTGTCGGAAGAACAAGGGAAGAGCGGCGAGATGGCGCACCGGGAGAGGGATGCGCGCTTGCTTGATGGGCCAGCGCGAGCACCACGTCCACGGCCACGTCGCCCATGTCCCACGCCCTGCGGGGAGCCGCCCTAGCCCGGCCGCTGAGACAGTCCTCCTCGAGTGTGCTAGGAGGTGGATTCTTTCTCGGCTGTCTGTGGCCACAGAGCCAGCCCAGCACGGCCGCGTTGCGGGAAGAATAGGATGAGGGCCGCGGCGCACGGTTACCAGCAGGGGCTGAGCGCCGGGGGGG
>LGRX02018400.1:0-12266 GCA_001247695.2 Cymbomonas tetramitiformis | reverse complement strand
GCCGCTCGAAAAATCTGCCTAATTCTGATATTGTGAGTAATAACAACTGCCTTGAAAACTGCAATGAAAGCAGAGTGGGGGGTGCGGGTACTCAGCCCTAATCGCAACGCGTTTGTGGTATTGTCGTGCATATGAGGAGCGGCAGCCCATTTGTGATGCATGTAGGCTGCTCTAATACATACAATGAATGTGTGTGTGTGTGTTTTGGTGGCGGAGATTGATGAGACGCCATTCGTGTACGTGTATAAGTGTGTGATGATAAAGGCGTTTTACAAATATGCAGGTTGATCGTAGGGGAGCGAGGTGGATGCGACGTTCTCCGTGCTCCGTTTTACAACATCTTCGGTTGGTATATTAGTGCGAGCTGCCTCGTTGTTACGCATGGTTGGACACTGTATTACGTATGTGTGCGATGAGAATAAGCGCGTGCAAACACACACGCACAAAGCACCCAGCACAAAGCATTTTTCACATCAACTCGATCACGAATTGTTAATCTGAATAAGTATCCCATCAAGGCATTTTTTACTCTACCCAGCACAAATATATATTGTATCTCGGTAGGCTCCTTTTACCATCATTGCCACATGACTATATCAAATAATGTTGCCTCAGCGTGCTGCCTCGCACGCGCGCGCACACACAAACCACACACACCCACCGGACGGTGAGCATCATATCAAGCCCGTTGATACTTGATCGGCTGATGAACGAGGACGACGTCCACATGACTTCCATCAGATGTTGGTCCGGGTTCAATCCCCGGCGTCCTGCCAAAGTGAAGTGTGCTTTCACGGTTTTCAGGCTGGATATTGTTTAATTACACTCTGGCTTACTATTGTGTGCATATTGCATAATTACTTCTTAAACATAGAATATACATGTGCACACGCCTTTGTATACTGTGTGTGTCTGTGTGTGGCGCGCGCGCATGTATGTGTGTATGGCACGTGTATGCATTGGTACAGTGTGAGATAGATTGTGAATCACATATCCTGGTGTGTGTGTATATATATATTTATACACCCTGCCATATATATATATATATATATATAGTAGGGATCTCACTCTACATCCCGCTTGTAATACAAATCATCAAATTATAATGCCCTGCATGAGTTTTACAACACACATCACGCTTACACATATACATCGACAATGCACACGGGTGATCTGCCATAGAAAACATGGGACGGAGATCAGTTATGAAACCATCACTATGAGCGTCTCTGGAAATCAAATAATATGATATGTACAGCCTCATGTATACATTCGTGATAATCATGTATATAAAATCATCTGGCGCGGGGCGCTCTGGCGCGGGGCGCTCTGGCGCGGGGCACTCTGGCGCGGGGCGCTCTGGCGCGCCTTCAAAATTTGCATTTCTTAGGGGGTACACAAAACCCCCTAGACGTTCGTGCAAGCTGCTAGGGGGTTTGCCCCCTCCGGACCGAAAAACGTGCTCCTAGGGGGGCGTAGCCCCCCCGGGCGTTGGCGCATGCTGCCGGGGGGGGCGTAGCCCGGGCAGTGGCGCATCTTGCGAGGCATAGGAGCGGCACATGCATGTTGTTGGTGCATGTTGTTGGGGTAATCCCATGTTCTATCTTGCCCCAGAGCAATGTTCGCCCGCCCTTTGTCAAAAATCGATTATTTTTGGAAATTTGCCTTCATCCGCCGCCTTGGCGGATGAAGCCAGCGCCAGCGCGGCGCTTGGGCGTGAGGCACGGCGCAGGCGCGCTGGGAGCCAACGTTGCCGCTGGCGCGGCGCTTGCTTTTTTCGCCACGCGCCAGGCGCTGGCGCGGCGCCTGTACCCTCGAGGGACCGCTGGCGCGTCCGATTTAGGCGCGCCAACGCGTCAAAAATTCACCCTTGGCTCCGCATTGCTGTCTATCGAGAATCGCGCGATCGAGCGGCCGAAGCTCGTAACCTGAAAACCTCTCGAGTCTCGTCTGGCTTGCGAGAGTTCAGAGTTCAGACGAGAGAGAGATATGGGTACCTGTCCACAGTATTTCAGCCGCTCACTGAAATCGTATCTCTATATAAAAACGTCAGACCTTTCCCTGTTGCATTTTGTCACATTTCAAGTAATTTCTGTCGCACGGTTTTCTGAAAGTGAACGGTGTGTGTGAACAAACACGCAGTGCCATGATGCGCCGGCAATTTTGAGGCCGTACAGCGCATATGAGAGCAGGGCATAGCTGTAGCCCTTAAAGGTATAGCCAGAGGGAAACTGAATCCACACGGGGAACTCAAGCTTAGCATGCATAAAGGCCTGAGACACATCCAGATGTGACACCACCAGCTGGAATAGAGCTGCAAATATGAATAGCAGTCTGAATGCTGATATCTCTGGGGTAGCTGAAGAGGTCTCCCACGGAAGATAGCCTGTAGTTCTGCTGCCGTCACCAGCCATACGGGCTTTAAATATCTGATAGGGCTTGCCTGCACCAGTAGGGTCAGGTTTGAATGGCATAGACAGTACAAATAGCGTAGTAAGGTATTGTGCATTAGCCGGAGGTGTCCCCAGCTTGAGCTTTTCCTGATTAACCATATCACCAACCTCCTGATCCATAGCTTTCAGCCAGTCTTCAGACTGTGGTGAGGATAGGGCCTGTCTGACACCGTGAGGTAGCTTAATCTCTGGTGCCGAGACCTCAAGCATATGTGTAATAGTAGAGGTAGGAGCATCAGAGAGAAACTGCTCCATGCTGCTGAAACTGCCAAACATGTACTCTGCTCTGAGGTCACTGCTGAGGGTGTCAGAGAAGGGCAGGTAAGCCGCTGAGTGTGTGGACGGAAAGATAATCAGGTTGGCTGGTAGATCAATGTGCCAGCCAGCCGGCTCGTCGGTGCAGGGTTCCAGGATGACACCGTAGGGCCTCCTGTTGCCTCTGTGAGTGGAGATGAGAATAGCACTGTAGATAGGTGCTCTGATTGTCTGACGAGCCTTCACAATAGTCCAGATAGGATAGTGTTCATTGATGCCATTTAGCTTTCTGTAGCAGTCCAGATAGTGTAGAAGGTCCCGGTAGTGCCGACCATCTGATGTCTGTAATACATATCTGACTGCCATAGTCCAGGTAACTGTGCCATCTGTCTGAATAAGCTGAACACATGCGTGTGACTCCTCTCCGTCAAAGAAAGAGCCAATACCATGAACCCTCGAGCCTGCTGTGTCAAAGCTGTCACTGAATGGCTGTGGTCTGTCATAGGATGCATCAAACTCCCGCTCTGCCTGATGTGGGTCTGGAAAGGAGCCCAATATCTCTCCCATGTCCTGATGATTATGAATCCAGTGAGGCTTACCAACATAGTGTATCATATTAGTCTCAGTATCCAGGATCTTATATGCCAGGGAGCTGACTGATACACCGACAAGACGGCCCGACCAGGCCGCCCGCTGGGACTTCCTAGACATGCCAGGCTGTCTGGAGTTCCTCTGCTGCTGAGACATAATGACATAGCAATTCTGGCCGAAGGCCTTCAGTTTTGCATAGCCATAGTGATAGCCTCTGATCTGATGAAATGGTGTTGTAGAGATGTTCTTGTGAGTAGAGATATTCCATATGAAGCCGGCATGCTTGGGTGGCAGCCAGAGGCCAGTAGTCCTCGGGCATGCCAGCCGCCAGAAGTAATGCCTTAGCCATGTCTGATATCTTGCCAATGGCATTTTCTGCATGAGGGTTGTCTGTATGTACTGTAGGAGATGACTTCTGGTGTAATATACGGTGTTTTTGATAGAAAGCCACACACTGGGGGTCACCCATCTCTGGAGCACAGTCTGTACGGAGTGTTATGGACTGTGGTGCATATCCCATAGCATGTAAGCTGCCGTAGAAGTGAACCAGACAGGTGTAGTATTCTGATTTCTGGACGAAGGTGTACACAAAAATGAATCTGCTGACATAGTCAATGAACTGGCATCGGTACAGGTGGCCATTGTAGCCAGCTGGGGTAATAGGTCCTGTCAAGTCAGCAGCCCACTTCTGGCCGGGCTGTATGGCCACTGATCTCAACTGGTCATGGTGTCCACAGGGCTTCTGCTTCAGCTTACTGGTACAGCATACTGCACAGAACTGAGAGCAGGTCGGCATAGCTGCTATAGCTCGCCTAGACAGCAGAGGCCGACCGAGCTGGATGCCAGGCAGGTCGTAGAGCTTAAGCAGACTGGCTGTAGAGCCGTGACCCATGACTGCATGGAACTCCACAAAGGGACTGACCCGAACAGGTGTGTTTCTGTTCCTGTACAGGATACAGATCTCAAAGGGAGTGCCATCAATGAATACTCTGTCAGGTCCGCCATCTGAGCCAGCCGGTGTCAGTGGGTGACCGGAAGCATATGTGTGCTTCCGAGAGAAGCTGAATATCCTCTTACTGCCTTTAGGATAGATGTGTAGTACCTCCATAGTACAAGTCTTGTGCCATATCTGGTGTTGTGGCATATACGGGACAATCCAGAAGTAGGTGGTATTATGCGGGTCAAGGAGAAAGTCGTGGTTGCCCTTAGTCAGCATTCTGTCAATCATACTGATACTGAAGGGAATGTTGCCATAGAAGAACTGACCCGTCCACTGTTTGGTGTGACAATCATCTGAGATAGACCAGTGCTCAAGAGCCGGATGATTGTTACCCTCTCCAACAGGCAGAGAGTCCCCATACATAGATACATCAAAAGCCGGAATACCAAGTTTAGCTGTAGCTGTAGGAGAGCCGTGAGTAGTAGCCCATTTAGTGTACTCGCTATTACTCCACTGCCAGTCTGATGAGTCACCTGTGCGGGTCCTGACAGCTGCTGAGCCGAAGTGGTGAGAGTGCGGGCGCTGCGGCTCATCCCAGAGGTAATCCACCTGATTGTCTGTGATACGATATGTTCTGCCTGAGTCCAGGTGGGTATAGGTCATAGTAATGAAGTCTGGGGAACTGAAGCCATGCCGGAGCATAACCCGGGTAGATAGGAGTGTCCTGGCGCCTTCCTTGAAGTGGCAGCCAGGTATAGTGTACTCGTCTATCTCCCCTGACAGTATCTCGCGGCCATAGAGGTGTAGTGTACAGGTCCCGTCAGTTCTGGATACGGGACCTGTCATCACCGTAGAGAAGCCAATAGTGGCGGAGGTGTCTAGAGCCGAGATCCTGGACCTGGTGCCTGTGATATTCCCAGTGGCACCAGAGTCTACCACAATGCCATCGCCGTCCCGTGATAGTGTATAGGCCGAGACAACAGGGCTACAGGTGAACACTAGCCCAGGTGGTGGTGTGCCGTGTGCCGTCCACGTGAAGCCGAGCCACCAAGACATGTGCACCACGGCACCACCGACAGTGATCATGAGGTGTGCCAGGTGTGAGGTGGTCTCGAGGACACTGCCAGTCTGCTGCCAAGCCACGGGGCCAACACCACCGACACCTCTGTCCACTGTACTGTCGCCTGATATTGACTGGAAGTCCATGAAGAATAGGAATAGGCACTGAATTATAATAGCCAGAAAGGTTGCCAAGGCTAGAGCCGTGAGGTGTCGGGACCGCCTGCGGCGGTCCTCATTGTCTGTTGTTATAGTTGACCGGAACAGTTGTATTTGTGAGGCGGCATCGGGCGGCATACCCGAGCCGGTGAACTGGCCGTGGTCACTGTGAGAGCCTCCTGTGCCAGATCCAGAGGAGGAGTGTCCAGTCCCAGAATCTGACCATTCCCAATCACAAGAACCACTGTTCCCATTGTTACCAGCCCAAGTGCCACCATCAGAGCCCCGGTCATACAGTATCCCCGTCCCCGTCCCCTGGGCCCCTCCCCGTGGGCCCCCAGGTGACAGCAGTCTCAATCTGTCCGAGGCATCCTCCTGTCCCTGAAGCAAGTCTACATCTGCCATGGCACAACCCAGGAAGCCGAGGACAACAAGCGTGGAGACGAGAGCATGTCTGTAGAATGGCACACCACCCCTACCTACACCCCTACGCAGGGTAGGTCCAGTGACGGAGGGTGGAGGGTCATAGTGCTGTCCTTCCCCTGAGCCACGGGGCTCAGGGCCGTCGGTCTCGTCCGAGGCCTCGACCACGGACCCCGCAGGCACCCCGTGGCCGCTGGCAGGGGGGTCCGTGGCCGTGGCATATAGTCCCGCTCCTGCAGTGACAAAGCACGGGCCAGGGCTGGGAGGGAAGGGCATCACCGGAGGCGGTACTCGTGGAACCCTCGGTGTCGTTGCGGCCGAAGCCGGCAGGGTGTCGTGCCACTGGGTGGGCTGGGTGTGATCCTCACACCACAGCCTGTCCCAGTGGTCCTGCTCCCTGTCGGTGAGGCCGGGAGGAGTAGCCACCTTAACCCGTGAGGGAAGGGACAGTCGCAGCTCCACGGGAGGGCCGGGCTCCGGTCCAGTTACAGACTCCAGCTGTGAACTCCAAGACCTCGGCCCCCAAGCCCCCCCTTCCTCCCGGGTCTCACTGTGATGTTGTTCGGTCATTGACTGAAACCGAAGGTCACCTGCCAACACCATGTCAGCGAACAACCCGGAGCTAGGCTCCAGGGGTGCCTCGTGTGCGAAGAGCGCTGACACGGGGTGCAAACAGGTGTCTCCATGCTCGGCATCGTCCGGTGTGTCACCCGATACAGCCGCGGCATGATCCAATGTCTGAGCGGCCCCGTATAACATCACACCTGCGTCGAGATGTGATCGGATAGACGCAGGCTGTGGGTCACACGGTGAGCATGCGATGCTCGGGTCCGCACGGTAGAACGACGAAGAATCAAGCGGTGCCACGGCAGGTGCAGAGTCCATGCGGGCAACGACCGGTGGGGTGTGCGTGGTGTCACGATCGACACCACCCACCCCGAAGCCGTAGAAATGAACTCTCCCTAGAGAAAGGGAAGAGTACGGCTCCTGAAGATCTTGTTCATTGTAGTCCGCTTCCTCCCCTGCAAAGCAAAAGGCCTGGAATTTTGCGGAAGCTTTTCTCTGAAGCCGATCCCACTCCTCATGTTGTTCCTGAGTGTAGGAGTCAGTCTCCCAAGCATCCCACTCAGAGTCAGTCCACTCCTGTGGTGCCCAAGCGGGTGCATGAGAGTCCTCATCCCCCTGGGTGAGGTAGGCGGCAAAGGACAGGGATCCGTCGTCAGGGTACGTGCACACCGACTCCGAAGAGTCACAAATGTCTGGTGTGCCGTGTTCCCAACAGACTGCCTGAAAGGCCTCCTCCGAATGCTCATAAGCTGCCTGAAAGCGAGCTGTCAGAACATCCGTGAAGGCCCCTTCGGCTAGAGCCTCGGGGTCAAGCCGCATGGAGTGTGCCGCCAGGTGCTGCATGTGTGTACAGTCTGCCTGGCGGTGCCTCCCACCACAGGACCAACAGTTGCCCATGAACTGTTTGGAACCCGGGTGGAAGGTGACTCGGGTCTTCTGCGATTTCCCTTGCCCTTCTTGCCTTTGCCTTTGCCTTTGCCTTTGCCTTTCCTGCTGATTCCCTGTGGCCAATTCCCCCCCTTCGGCAAGGGGGAGGCAGCGAATCGGAAACTCTTCCCCTTCCCCTTAAAGGGGTGGGAAGACCGAGAAGGATAGTATACATCTCGGGTCGCAGGTCAGGGGCTCCCCTGGAATCCAGACCGCCACGTTCACCGTGGCGGTGTCCTGCATCATTATAGAAAGCGCTAGTCAGTTGCTTCGTTTCCCCTAGTGTGTTGTAGACTCGCTGAATCGCGAGTCCACAGCTCACCAGGGTCAGCTCAGCTTGTGTTTTGACCTTCTCAATCGCATAGTCCTCGTGCACCTGTTTGTAGGTGACGGGACAAGTGCGACGAAGAAACAGACGGACCGCATCTTCCCTTGAGATGTCGAGGCTAGAGTGTTGCCCCAAGTCAGTCGAAGCGTTACTGACTGCGTCAGTGAACGCTTTGATGAACTGCTTGGGGTTTACACCTGCCGGGACCTCTACTGTGGGTGTGAAAATGAAGTCCGTTTTGTCAAAGTCTTCAAGGTCGGGCATTACGTCCCTGACTAAGGCGGTAAGAATTACTTTGCCGTCGTCAGGGAAGTAACGGTGAGCTTCCCGCACTGAAGCGAGCGCTGGCCCGCCACAGAGATACTCCAATAACTCCTTTAGGAGTTTGTTTGGAGTTGGCATCACTGTGGCGGTCGCGTCGGACAGCCGGAAAGCATGTGCGAAGAGGGGGTTAAACCGCGTGAGACGAGAGGTTAGCTCCTCAACGAGGGAGTCAAGTAGTGAACGAGCATTCGACTCGTCACCACAAAACCTCCACTCGTCAATGGCATCCCCCTTGCCACACAGCTTCGATTTAATTCCCCTCACAAGTGCTTCAATCTTCTGGTGGTCATCCAGAAAAGCTGCGGAATCGGAATCAAACTTCTTTTCAGCCGCTGATTGTTGCGAAAGCGCAGCCACTGGTGTGGCCACCAGTTGGTCGAATTGTAATTGCCTCTTTGAGGCACCAGCCGGATGTGCTCTTAACCTCGCTGGTGCCATCAACTGGTACGGTGTAGAGGCCATGGTGAAATTTACAGTCGCGGTGATCGAACGTTAGTCTAGAAAATCCAATAAATCAAAATGTTCGGTGATCAAGGTTCTAAAAATTGTACTAAAAAGATCTCAGCAAGAGAAAACAAATTTACACTTGAACAATCTATAAAAAATAAGGGCAGGGGCTCAAAATGCGGGTTCAAAGGTTCAAATTTTACAGCCGCGGAGAGGGTAGGGTAAGAGAGGGTGGCGATCGTGTCGTGAGGCTTGGTGATGACGCGCGTACTGCTTCGGAGGCTGCGGCTAGCTAGACCGGTCCGCCTGAGCCCTAGGCAATTGTGCTCACGAACGGAAATTCATCCTCTCTCTCACTCTACCCCTTCCGTGACTAGTGCGTTTAGAACCTCATGCCCGGATCTCAGCCCCAAGCCCCTATAAGAGCTTTAGCCAGCCATAATTGGCGGTTCTAACAAACCACCTTAGGCCGGTGGTGGGCGCAAACCTGTGTGAACAAACACGCAGTCAAGCACTACAAGTCAAGTGCAACACTCACATATGTCAACCGTGAAACTGTGAAGCTATACACAAGATAATACGAAGTGTTATAGCTTCCGCCGAAAGAATGTGATGACAACCCCTAAGGTGTCAGATGTGAAATGACAGATGCTATGAACTGTCTGACTACCGAAGTCGATATCGGAGATGGCGCTGATGACAGTGAAGAAGTCATAGTAGTCGAACCGTATCGGTGATGACACAGATGATGATGACACTGTCGGCGTGCCAAATCCAGCACGGTGTATATCTTCCGCGCGTGATGCGCGCAATGCATAATTGGAGGAACTCTTCGTAAAGCATTTCAAGCTTCGTGATTGGTTCTAAAGCACGAACTTTGACCGCTATGCGTTTTCGGAGAAATTATTTTTTCGAAATTCTGAGCACACCACGTGGAAGCCCGCTGAGAGCGCTATAAATTTGAAAGCATGAAATTTTTATATGGCCCGTAATTTCGGACTTGGGAAATACGGGGCCATATAAAAATTTCATGCTTTCAAATTTATAATAGCGCTCTCAGCGGGCTTCCACGTGGTGTGCTCAGCATTTCGAAAAAATAATTTCTCCGAAAACGCATAGCGGTCAAAGTTCGCCCTTAACAGTGGTGAGCGTCACAGGCGACGGCATCGGCACAAACTTCCAGTCGGAAAAGCTCTCAGCGCGCGGCGGGACGCATCGCGCGATACACTTACAGTCTTAACGAACGTTCCGGCTGAAATACTTTGGACAGGTACTGTACCCATACCCGTAGAGAGTAGGAAAAGGAATACTGTACTGTAGAGCTATTTTACATTTTTGGAAAGCCAAAGGAATATTTTCTCCCCATAACTTTATGTCTATTCCCGCCCGGCCGACACGCGACAGCCTTCTAAAATCACCGCCAGCTGCAAAACCGCAGGGACGCTTCGATCAATGATCTCGCATCTTGTACCCATCCGGTGTTCCGATCGTCGCACTACCTGCTAACCAATTGCAATTCCGAATTCGTCACAGAACGACCTGCTCGCTTGTAATCGATTCGTCGAACGTGCAACGACCCTCAACCGAACGGCGAACGCAAAAAACCTAACTCGTAACCGAAAGTCTATAAAGATAAACATAAGACAAGCGAACGGAAGGAGCTCGCAGCAAGCCAGCAATCAACCCATTCATCACGCCAGATTCGAGAGAGTGACACCGACGAGAGCTCTCGTCTGCACTCTCTCTCGTCTGTTGTACATTGCTGGTACCTAACCCGCATGAGAGAAAGTCTGGCATCGACTTTCCTGTCCTGAAATTTGACACAACAGCAAAATATATCACAGGCTCTGGTTAAATAGAAAGTGAGAAATCGTAACTTTCGAAATATAACTTCTTTGGCAAGAGCTGAAGCAGGCAAGTGTTTGCAAGCTCCTCGATTCGACGGAAGATGAATAGACAAGTGGAAAATGACTGGGCTAAACTGTTCAGAGAAAAAAAACATCTTTCTACGGGGTACTACTGCATTGCGTCTGATCACGCGCATCAGCCTTTTCTTTTGTGTGAGGAAGATGTTTACAATCAGAAAGCACTTCGGAGCATGCGTGTCTGCCACCCTGATGCACCACCCGAAACGCTCGTTTTCTGGTGCCAGCCATGCGCTTGGGCTGGCGAGGCTTCCGCTGGCTCTGCTCATGCTTTCTCTAACACGCACGTGGAGACCTTGACGAAGTTAGGCCTAAATTCGAAACCGTTACTTCGACGAGCAACTGCCTTGGTGGGAGGTATATTCATTCTCCTGGGCCGGTTCAGATTAGCGAACTTATGTATTTTGGTGACAATGAACACATGCGACGGTTGTGAACTCTTGATTTGGCTGTTTCAATTCTTCTTTATCTATACAACTTTTTCAAGACAAGTTGAGTTTACCATGGACTTCGTCGTGACTTGCTACCCTGAGGAGTCTTCTGAATATGGTCAGCTTGTCGCTGCGCTTCTTGCGCAGGAGCTGAAGTACCCACGCGTCGCACACGACGCCTTTCCGAGCTCAGTGTCACATCTGCGGAGGGCTCAGGAACAGGTCCTATTCTCTGCTTGCATGCTCAATTTCTCACAAAAACTGTCGCCTAAGATCAAAGAATTTTCCTAGCTCACCTTGCAATTTTCTTTTTGAAACGGAGCCGCTGCTCTCGCGACATCCTTGACGGCCGTTATGGCATACTTCGAGCCGTGCAAACGCTGAACCTAGAATAATCAAGTGCTATAAACCTACTTGTTCAAGGGTTCAGGTCATGCTTTTAACGGCGTCTGCGTACCCCGTCGTTTAGTATACGGTCGGGCCTTGGGACGTTCACCAGTCACCCTATTGACTGTTCCGACTTTACGATTCATCGAAGGTATTGGTGCGGGGAATCGATTCAGTGTTAAGAGTATTCATGGCTCGTGAAGTGTTGAGGGCGCGTGCGCGCGTCTTTACGTGCAACCCCGCTCTGCTCTTGCACGATTCCTTCCTCTACAGTGTTGTTGGTGGGGTGGCCTTGGTGAGCGTGCCTAACACGAAGCGGTTTGTCCGTGCCTAGGGATGTCCATCTCTTGTGTTCTGAGGCATGTGAGGCAGTTTTAAGGCTTCTTCCGGCTACGTCCGCGTGTGACCGGATGGATATCTCCTCCAGATAGGGTGCCTGCAGACGCGGGGTGCCATGAAACTTACGGATAAGTAATGTATAGAGATGCCATACCTGCTTCCACGTTCGAATTTCGAGTCACGGTCTTGTGCATGTTGCGTGGTGCGAGTGGGACACCGAGCTCTTGGTGTGGTGCATTAATGACGCGGTGGGAGGGCCTTTGGGTGCTCCTCACCTCTTTTATTGTGGCATCACATCACGGCTTTCCTTGCCTGTTTCCTGATGGGGTGGTAATGGACGTTGGTCAACCTGACTCCAGTCACACTCGGTGTCATTGCTACATGCGCCTGATCCTGGGGTGGTGATGGACGTTGGTCAGCGTGACTCCAGTCACACTCGGTGTCTTTGCCACTTGCGCCTGGCGGGCGTGCTCGGCGGTGTTTGAGAACTACCGGACCGTGCACTCACTTTCGTGGAGTACCGTGTGTCCGCCCCGATCTTGCATGTGTTTTTCACGGTTGGTTGGGCCGGCTTCAGATGGCGTGCCTCATGCCACTCGGTTTAACGTTGAAGGGGTTGCTAGAGAGACCCCATCGCGGTCGATCCATGCACTGAAGTCTTAGGGGATGCTCGAGGAGAGACCCCATCGCGGTTAATCCGTATATTGCCGT
>LGRX02018399.1:0-10906 GCA_001247695.2 Cymbomonas tetramitiformis | reverse complement strand
TTAACAGCAGCAACACGAGTTGCGCAATCACAGCAGCAGCATTGGGCGCACAGTTGGGCAATCACAGCAGCAGCGCTTTTCCAGAAATAAAAGACGCGCACAAAAGGGCAGTCACAGCAGCAACACGACTTGGGCATTCTCAGCAGCATTGGGCGCACAGTTGGGCAGTCACAGCAGCAGCGCTTTTCCAGAAATAAAAGATGCGCAATAGTTCATCGCCAAAGAAAAGAAGAAGCCTGTGAATAAAAAGACGGCACAGCTAGCAAATACGAAGGAAGAACAATATTGGCCTCGTGAACATTAAGTGCGTAATAGTTGGGCAGTCACAACAGCAGCGCTTTTCCAGAAATAAAAGATGCGCACAAAGGGCAATCACAGCAGCAGCGCTTTTCCAGAAATAAAAGATGCGCACAAAAGGGAATTAACAGCAGCAACACGAGTTGCGCAATCACAGCAGCAGCATTGGGCGCACAGTTGGGCAATCACAGCAGCAGCGCTTTTCCAGAAATAAAAGACGCGCACAAAAGGGCAGTCACAGCAGCAACACGACTTGGGCATTCTCAGCAGCATTGGGCGCACAGTTGGGCAGTCACAGCAGCAGCGCTTTTCCAGAAATAAAAGATGCGCACAAAGGGCATTCACAGCATTGGCTTTCCGCAAACAAAAGATACAAATAAGCAGTCACAGCAGCAGCGCTTTTCCAGAAATAAAAGATGCGCACAGTTGGGCAGTCACAGCAGCAGCGCCCCGCGGTCTTATTGATGCCGCCGCGGGGAAAGGGTACCTGCAACTTTCAGTTAAGCATACAGCAGAGGTTCTTGGGGCCGCTCCCATGGGTTCTTAGGTCCCACTCCTTCACAAGCGTTTCACGGGACGGTGCCCGCCGGTTCTAGGGTCCGGATTCCCTTGTCGTTGAGGGGTTCGAGGTTGGCATGCACTACATGCAAACAGGCGGAGTGCAAAAGTTGACAGAGCGTACCCTTATCCGTCGCGTTTGTTGAAGCGTAGGAACCTGCGAGTGCACAGAATTGCATAAAAAATCTTACATCGAGGCAGGGTTCGGGTAACACACGCAAACACACGCAAAAAAGAATGCATGCACGCTGCGCAGCCGGGGCGCACTTGGTCAGAATTATGTCGTAGAAGTTGTTGCTGAGGAATTTTGTGGCAGGCTATCGTGACACCATGCGTAGGCCCACACGCGGCACGCCGCCATCGGTATCGTCGAATTCAAAATGAGCGGGCAACCAGAACGGCATTTTGAACGAATAGTATTGGCGTCGTCCGCTAATTCCACGAAACTGTGAACACCCGATTATGGCCAATCATGCGCCCATCTACACGTTCAATGAACCTGCTACCTTAATTGTATGAAAAAGTGACGATTAGAGTCTAGGAAATATTCGGATCTGACGCCCACAGTATTCAATTTTCAATCGAACGACAACCTGATTTTTGATTAGAATCTAGGAATCTTTCGAGAAATAGGTACCTATGTAGAGTTCAGTGATTCAGTCTGTCTTATGTCTCAGCATTTAGTCGCGGTTTTTTCTTTGAACGTAGTTGCGGCCCCCCTCGCGCCTGGCAAAGCCTAACGTGAGCACGTCACCGGAGCGAGGGGGGCTAAGATGTATATATTTCACTTATCTGAAGTGCAAGGTTTGCGATAGCTTGTGCGCGAAGTTAATATATCATTTCTTTGACCCAGATTTATGAGTTTGTATATCACGCTAAAATCTGTGTCAAAGAAATAGTTATACCATTTTGCGCACAGACTTTCTTAGACCGTGTGCTTCAAATATATCAAAGATAAATATCTTGGCAATATTTCTACGCAGTTACGTGCGCTAGAACGCACGGGAAGCCCTTCGCTGTTTAGCATGTATTGGGTTTGGAAACATTCGAACCCAAGCCCAATAGATCTGCCAAAGAAATAAATATTGTGCCTATTACCCGCAGCTTAAGGTGGCTTAAGCCACCTTAACTTAAAGGGCTCATGGGGGCTTCTTCGGCGGTGCTTTCAAAATTTGGAGACCTCAGTCGTCAAGATCTTGAGCTGCTCTTTCTGCAGTGTCTTATAAAACGTTTGATCTGAGTTCATCTTGACCCTCAAAATCTCGGTTGAAGTAGGGTGGGTATTTCCCAATTTTCCTTAAGATGGCTTAAGCCACCTTAAGCTAATTAGCTCACCGGGGGCTTCCTCTAAGACCCTTTCAAAATTTGGAGACCTATGTTGTCAAGATCTCGAGCTGCTCTTTCTGCAGCGTCTTGCCAAAAGTTTGATCCGAGGTCATCTTGACCCTCAAAATCTCGGTTGAAGTAGCATGGGTATGCAAAAACCGGGAAAGTCGCTCAAAATTTACTAAATGTTGCACCCTCTTGGATATTTCCCAAAATTGCTCACCGGGAACTTGGGCTCGCCTAATAGTGCACACAGTGTCTAAAAGAAGACAATGTCGCCGTCATTTTGAGCTTAAAAAATCTAGCTTCCGGTACCGATAGCTCCCGTAATAATTGAAAACGTTAAGGTGGCTTAAGCCACCCTAAATCGCTGTTAGGGTGGCTTAAGCCATCCGAAGGGTAACGTAGCCAATTGGGCGCACCCTACGGTGGGTTTACCCACCGTAAGAGACATTCGAAAACCGCATCGTTAGAGCTAGCATATTGTGCCAATTTGGGCAAACCCATGCTTTTCGACACACCTTGGGGGTTATATTAGTGCGTGGACTTGAAAAAAGTACTTTACATACTGTATAGATGCGTCTAATATGCGTGCTAATACCAAGGGGTCAAGCGAAAAAACACCTCAAATCCTTACGGTGGGTTACCCAATTATTGCATCTTTGGGTAGATTTTGAACATGCCCATCACATTCGGAATGTACCTATCACAATATTTTCATGAACTATGGACCATAACAAATGTTTCTTATACTTGGCGCCATTCGATATATCGAATATATCACTCTACACAAGTAACTTAAGAAGAAAAAAAAAGAAAAAAAACTTTTGCAATTTCAATGTTTTTCCATACTTAAGGGCAAAAATGACGATAGTTTGTCTATACGGGGATATATATGCATGTTTCTCGCGAAGTATTGACTCAAGGTGGTAAAAATAGATCAAACTTAACGAAATACACCCATGCGCACATTGGCATCGTGGATGAAACGTAGAAATCGGGCCACGTTTGTGTGCATTTGGGATCACGGCACCGAACGTGCCATCGGAGGTATATTGGGATGGATACCGCGGATATATCCGATCACAAGTACATATCATTCGGCTTTGTCCAGCTAAACATGAATGTCTAGTTGTGAAATCACATATGATCGACCATATTTGAGACTATTCGATGTGCATTATGGTGTTAACAAACTACGCTATGGTTAACCCACCGTAAGGCGTTCTTACGGTGGGTTACCCCACCTTGAGCCCAATAGACATTATGCTACCGCCAAAATGCCCACGTGGACCGCCGTTCGGGCAGTCCCGATGCCAATGCTTCTCCGCCGTAGCGGAGCATGTAGGGTTCCCGCACAACGGAACGAACGTACCGGTGGGTTTGTGGAAAGCCACCTTCTTCGAAGTCTTCCCACGGAAGTGCTGCGGGAAGTTACCGTGCTCGGGAAGCGGCGTCGCAGCGAAGCGGTTGCCGTCACCATGCCCACCTCGTCCGATGGCGCTCTTCTTGTTGTTGCGGGTCGTGAAACCCTTGGTGTCGTCGATACGGTGGTGAACAGAGCATATATCTTCCAAAAACTTTTGCGGCCCGCAGTTGCAAATCTTTCAGGCCCGGTTTCGGCCAGCCCGGCCCGTCTCGAAAATTGCCCGTCGCAGGCGAATTTTTCCAATTTTAAGTATGGGAATATCATGAAAATCAAAATTTTCACGTAAATTTTTGAGATTTTCACTGTTCGTCTACGGCCCGCAGCCGGATCCAATCCCGGCCCGCTTCTGGCCCGGCGTGACACGCTACGGCCCCGGGCCGGCCCGCCACGGTAAGATATATGCCCTGGTGGTGAATGGCCTTGATCTCCTTCTTCACGGAGCTCGCTGAAGATGGTCTCGAAGTCTTCGTCGTCGTGCCGTCCATCCAGTCAGGGCGAGGGCGGAGTACTTCCGCGCAGCAGCCGGGACGTGAGACGTTCGTCCCGTTTTGCGCGTAGCACTCACGGGTCCATTGCTGAATGGTGGCAAGAGACTCCGCCGCACGTTGGTCGTGCAACTACAGGAGCCGGTTGACAACCGGGGCAAAGAAAATGGGGTCGAGGGCCTTGATGAAGAGGGACTTGACCTCCATGTCGTCGAGGGTGCTCTTTCGTCGAGCAGACCGAAGAGCGGCGTTCAAGGCGGCGATAGTCCGCGACATCGACGGGTCGAACTGGGTGATCTTGATGGCCAGAAGGTCTGCGGTGCCCTGAAAGGGTCCGCCGGAATCCAGAAGCATTCTGGCGATCTCCAGCAACACCCGTTTCCCATCAAACGGGTGTGCCTCCGCCGAAGACTCCATCCAGTCTGCCGCGGGCGACACCGGAGAGATGATGTACTCCAGTGTCGAAAACAGTAGCTTGTTCGCCTCGGCGCGAACGGGCAGCGTGGCATCTTCCAGGTCGAACAGAGAAGAAAACGCGGCCTCCTCAGTGACGAAAATGTCCCGTAGCGCCAGAACCAGACGGGCGAAAAAGGAGCTGACGTTCGATTCCGTACCATCAAAACGTCCATGTTTGTCGTCGTACACCTTCTTGATGACGAGCTTGGCGGCACGCTCGTCGAAGGACTCCTTCGCCAGACGTCTGACCGCGTCGAGGAACATTGCCCCTGCCGATTGGGCAGCCGGCGCAGCCGCAACCGCAGGAGTGGCTGGTGTAGTCGCATGTCTGGCTGCGGCATCGTCGAAAATGGTAACTAGGGAGCGGCGCGCGGCCGCGGTGTGAGATCTCGTAGAAGTGCCCATGATGAAATGACTACAGAGATAGGGTGAGGTGAATAATGCGAGGTGAGGCTAACGGTTTGGGCGACGGCTTGCGAGTCGTGGCGGGTCGTCGAGGAGAAATCGGGGAAACAGCAAATAATACGCGGTCGTGTGGGACCGGAACGGATGTGATCAATGCCGGACGGTGTACTAGTGACCAGAAACAACAAAATCCACGATGCCATAACGCGCGTCCCAATCATGTCCAATCAACCGCGCGTCCGTAACTGAGCCATACCGCCCATACCGAAAACCTCTCTAACGCGGGTCCCTCACCCCATCTCAAGCGCCGGTGTTTAGCCAATCATGGCCAACGTCGCAGTGTGAAATTAAGAGTGCGTGGGACCAAACCTGCTAAATATATATCAGCTGGACTGTATATTCGGCGAGTCAGATAATCAGAATAGTAACAGTCTCGAATAAGACGAAGTCTTCCCGTTATATGTTCGGGGTCTAGGGTTCCGGGACCGTTGACAGCCATACACCCTAACTATAGGAATGACCGTCAGGGCGGTGTCACTTCCAGCACAGTCTACTGCTATGAAATGACAGAAGCTGGCCAGTGCAGCTAGCTAGGTCACACTCACGAACTAAGATGAGTTAATAAATACGCGACAGTGGTTTATTCTCTAAGCGCTTACGACCCGCACGGGCTGACCTGGAACCTCAGATTGAGGGGTTATAGAGAAGACAGAGGCACCCCCAAGTGTGGGGGATCAGAATCTCCGTCTCCATGACATCCTGTGTCTAAGTAGTCGCGTTTGCGGTGACGATTAGTCGCGCGATTAGTCGCATTTTGGGGTGTTCACGATTAGTCGCGACTAACGTTTAGACCTTAACACTGTGGGCGCATCTAACCGCTCCCGAGACATACTTAGACACCGCTTATCCTTCCTGTAAGCTCCGTATCCGTAACTTATTCGTATCACCCATATCGATGTTCATATATACCTATACGAAGTGCATTATATTATTACAGAGGCATTACAAAGTCTATTACAGAGGCATCGCAGAGTCTATTGCAGAGGCACTAGACGCGATGGAATAATAGTATAACACTACTGTTGCTTGCTTTTCAGATGATTAATTGTATCGATATCGTGTAAAATTACGGTAAGCAATTAAGGTCTTATCAAGAGTAAGGAGTTGCACTGGTCCCGACAGTTCCTGGAGGTTTCAGCGAAGACCCCTCCACACCTGACGGATCAATCACCCTCACAAACCACCACAAGAACTTGGTGTCATCAGCGCGGTCGGGTCGTGTGAGCACAGGTTTGGCCGGGGCTGCTGCTGCCATGATGGTCGGTGAAGTATAAAGTGAGATGCGTGTTGAGAACTGATGTGTCCCTGTCGTGTACATCTTTCACTTCGTTCGGTTGTGTTATTCGTGTTATGTGACGCTCCGAACCTCCGATGTCGCGATAACTCATCGGTCACGACTAAATCCTTAACACTGTGGGACCCCGAGCCACGATTAGTCGTGCGATTAGTCGCATTTCGGGGTTGTCCGCGATTAGTCGCGACGAGCGACTACTTAGACACATATGACATCTGGCACCACTCCGACCGACCGTCCGCGATACGGCTAAAAACATTGGCATAATATGTTATTTTATCTTTCTTAGCCTTCCGTGATTGTCGTGTGCCACCTGCTGTTTTTGTGTATATACAAGTATATGTATTATATATACTCACCGACCTTGGGAGCATTTCTGTTTCCCTATCAATCCGAAAATTAAACCCCCAACTTATTTTATCATCTCAGCTTAGACTGCGGCACTCAAGGTTTGCACCTGCCTACTTCTTGAGTTTCAGTGCACACAATACATACCCACCCTTTGCCTATATATCATTGTTCACGTAACCCTCCCTCCCCGCTCCCCTTCCCCCTCCCCCTCCTGCTGGAAATGTCACAGTGACTAGTCATACAATCACGTGTCATTTCCGGTAGATCATCCTCGGTGGTCAGCTAGTGTCACAAACATGCAGGGCGTTGGATTATTGTTTCTTTTGACCACTTGTTGTAGCTGGAATATTTTCTTGACGACACGTCCGATTAGTTTGGTTGCTGACCGCCATTTGCGGAGAACGCGGAGAAACCTGAGCACAGTCACGGACGATGGATCCTATTACGTGCAGTTATTACTCGTTGAGCCGACCGGCAGGACTTCTATGAGAACGTGTTGTTTTCGGCATGCAGACCGGCAGGAGAGCCTAGCGCGGCTGACCATTAGCTGAAATTGTGACCTATGATTGAACGAAATTAGAAACGTGCGGCCTACAAAGCATCTTAGATTATTCCTTATCACTTGAGCCTTTTCACTTAACACTTGTGATGTTACTAGCTAACTAGAATAACATTCTCATTAGATGTAACTCTAGTAGCTAGGGTGGTGTCTAGTTTCACGACACTGAAGTTGTCCACCTTTGATGAGGTGGTGTGCTGGAAATGTCACAGTGACTAGTCATACCGTCACATGTAATTTCCGGTAGATCATCCTCGGTGGTCAGCTAGTGTCACACACTCAGGGTATTTATTTGTGCTATCACAGTTTAGCATGACCCGTTCGTTCACCGTCCGAGCGTTTCCCCACAGCCGACGCTGTGCTTCCAACACCTCCCCCTCCCCCTCCCCCTACTCCTCCCCCCATATTCCCCCACTTGCAAAAGCTGCGACGTGTTATATATATGTATATATATTTATATTTATACATTAAATATTTTTGTTTATAAATATGCACACATACTTAATGTTTTATTTCAAATATACTTATATATATATATATATGAGACCAATCAAAATGGTCGACAAAAATGTGCGAGCGATCGAGACGATAGCGATATTCATATTGCGTTGTCACCAGCAATGTCGATATTTAGCATCCAAGGGCTGGTGGTAGCTAAGCAAATGTTGGCATCCCTTAAGTATGGTCCAACACATTATGTATAGCAAAGAGATCCACGGCTGGTGGTAGCTATTACTTACACGTCGGATTTCGTGGACACTGGTCACCAGTAGACAGCGTCCGGCTGGACGCCATGTCACGACCAAAAAATACCCGCCACGTCACGGAAGGGCAGTCACAGTCTTACCCGAAACGGTTTCCCAAACGCCAAAAAGTGCCTCAATGCTCAAAATGGCCGATTTGGCACTTTTGTCAAATCGAAATGGAGCTCTGAGACATCGTTGTTGATAGGGACAGGGTACGGGCGCTGGGAACTCGTCGAATTGTCCTGATGACACATGATGACTGAATGTCACGGCTGCGTCTATCGCGCGAGACAATGACCACAATGAACGTCGCCGGCAGCAGACGGTGAACACATGTGATGTCACATCGACATCGCGGACACCATTGCCGCTGCGCTGCCGATGCCGTTGCGTGACTGCTTACTCGTTACTGTGACACTCGTTCTTCGTTGACCCATCCCAATCCGCAATTGCATCGTAAAATTCTTCAGCTACAGTACGCAATTTCTTCAACGTTCCGCCGCCTCATGGGGCGAACGGTGCTGTGACTGCTGTGATACACGCAGGGATTTCCAAACGGCTACTTTTATTTTTCAGTTCGCTTATCATAATGTGTAAACTTATGATACTATGTGTGCGCAGGTCATGTCGCAGGTATCCGATGGCGAGGAGGGACGCGCGCTCTTGAGATGTGGAAGTCGAGGTTGGCGAATGCCAACCTTGCTTGGGATGAAACCCAACCATATCGAACTTATCGTATATATTTCACGTTTGCATCCTTGGCATCTATGCAAAGTATGAGGAGCATTGAGTAGACATAAGTCTTAGGCTGTTTTGGTTTTGGGTTCATGGCGCATTCGTGACCTCTTGGGGTGTGGAAGTCGAGGTTGGTCTAAACCAACCTTGCTTGGGATGAAACCCAACCACATCGAACTTATCTCATCGGTACATTTTTCTCAATGAACCCGTAAGGTTTGAGCCTCAGACGGCTAGGACAAGTTCGTAGGCTGATTTTGTTTTCCACGATTTATTACGACCCCAAAAAACAAAATCAGCCATCGCCTTAACGTTCTCGAAAGACCTTCAAACTTGTAATATACATTACTTAACTAAGATAGGTGCGATAAGATAGTCCGATGTGGTTGGGTTTCATCCCAAGCAAGGTTAGTTTAGACCAACCTCGACTTCCACACCCCAAGAGGTCACGAATGCGCCATGAACCAAAAACCAAAACAGCCTAGGACTTATGCTCACTCAATGCTCCTCATACTTTGCATAGATGCCAAGGATGCAAACGTGAAATATGTATATCTTAATACGATACTTTCGATATGGTTGGGTTTCGTCCCAAGCAAGGTTGGCATTCGCCAACCTCGACTTCCACATCTCAAGAGCGCGCGTCCCTCCTCGCCATCGGATACCTGCGACATGACCTGCGCACACATAGTATCATAAGTTTACACATTATGATAAGCGAACTGAACAATAAAAGTAGCCGAGCACTTTGGAAATCCCTGCGTGTATCACAGCAGTCACAGCACCGTTCGCCCCATGAGGCGGCGGAACGTTGAAGAAATTGCGTGTCACTGTAGCTGAAGAATTTTACGATGCAATTGTGGATTGGGATGGGTCAACGAAGAACGAGTGTCACAGTAACGAGTAAGCAGTCACGCAACGGCATCGGCAGCGCAGCGGCAATGGTGTCCGCGATGTCGATGTGACATCACATGTGTTCACCGTCTGCTGCCGGCGACGTTCATTGTGGTCATTGTCTCGCGCGATAGACGCAGCCGTGACATTCAGTCATCATGTGTCATCAGGACAATTCGACGAGTTCCCAGCGCCCGTACCCTGTCCCTTGTTGATATTCTGACTTTCTGAGGCAGGATTTGCTTCTATCTCCAGCGATCGAAACGTCGGCAACGCCTCCGTCTCACACGACGTATGGACACCCGTATCGGCATGCGACTTGCGTGCACACCATTCCTCACCATACCCTTCCAAACAAGGTATCATAGCTATATCAATATGATATTGTTAATTGTAATGACTTTTAAAGATCGTAGGCCATATCCAAGATCTTTATCTGAGACGTCCCATGTGATTGACTAACGATATGACGACGATACGCTTCAACACTGAGACTTAGAGAGACTCTCTGTGACGTTCCTGTGACGTTTATGGCGCTGGCGCTGGCGTGGTGATGCTGATGGCGATGGTGCTGGGATGGCGCTGGCGCTGGCGTTGGGACTTGGGAGGCGCAGGCACTCCCGTCTGGTCCCACCGGTGTCGTCGATTTCGTTTATCGCACCGAAGGTGCATCTATTCCTCCCGTCATGGAAAAAAAATAGAAAAACACAAATCTCCCCATCATATAAATAAATATAAATCATACAACACATAATATACGGATTCCATATTTAAGACAATATGACTTTCAAACACGTCGTCCGATCATATAACTACATTTGCGATCGAACAGTTTTTATGCAACGAATACTTGACGAATGCCGCCACGTCATCCTTCCCTCACACTTTTAGTCGCTGTCGACATCGCGATCGCGGCTCGCGTCGTCGCAGCCCCAGATCGAGACACCCACATCGCAATAAAATGGTAAAGCGAGCGCGACGCGAGACATTATATAAACACACATCCAATGAGAACTCAAATGAATATAAGTTACTGATAATCAATTCTTCATTTAGGGTGTAATATCCAGAGGTAATATCATTTTATGATAAATTATATTATACTTATATGTTAATGTTTATATCAGCAATGAGGGGATAGTTGATAGTAACCTACCTCTGACCTTTATAATCTTCACCCAAACCAAATTACCTTACTTACTTACTACCTCTGACCTTTATAATCTTGGCACCAAGTAAATTACCTTACTTACTACCTCTGACCTTTATAATCTTGGCACCAAGTAAATTACCTTACTTACTTACTTACAT
>LGRX02018398.1:0-10431 GCA_001247695.2 Cymbomonas tetramitiformis | reverse complement strand
GTGCCTTCCTTCATCCTTCATTGTGTCTTCGTTCAGCCTTCATTCATATTGCCTTCCTTCAGCCTTCCCGGTCCAGGCAGTGCTTTCCTTCAGCCTTCATGCTGACTTCGTTTAGCCTTGCTGGTCCAGGCAGTTCCTTCATTCAGCCTTCATGCTGATTTCGTTCAGCCTTGCTGCTCTAGGCAGTGCCTTCCTTTTGCCTTTGTTTAGCCCCCCTGTTTGAGCAGTGCATTCCTGCAACAGGCTTCCTTCTATCTGCAGGCAGCCTTAGATCCATGTCAAGGTATGTCTTACGCGATGTCGACTTTACACAAAACTTCTGATTTTCTAGATCGTGAGATATAAGCGATTTACGTTTCCGCTTATGTATGGTTAAGTATGGGAGATAACTGAGCGGTATCGACCATAACTTTTCAATGCCTGGGACAATTGCATACCCGGAGTACGCAATATGTTTAGATTGCTTTGAGCGACATGTTTATCGAATAAAAATGTTTTCGGAAGTTTTGTGTAAAGTCGACCTTGCGTAAGACATACCTTGATGTGTGGTTGGCTTTTTTGAATTGCTACAGGACTATGTGGAGGCACAGTACATGAAGGACTGCATCCACTGTTTGTACAATATGGTGATGCATGGGTGGTTTTCATGCCACCATGGCGTATCATTCAAGGATAGTAGCCAACGAGCCCAAGATTCAGCGAGGAAGCTTGGAGAGCTCTTGGAAGAAAATCGCCATTTCTCGGAACTTACCTCAAATCTGCACTATGTTGTATGCCATCTTTTCCAATCAGAGAAGAAGGCAGGACCAGTCGCAAGGCGGCGTGATCTGTATTTGGAACGTAAGATTGGCACCCTTAAGCATGGTGTTGTGTGTCGTGTGAGTGAAGAGCCCGAGAAACTACAAGAACGGAATGAGGCGGCTGTTCACGGAATCTGTGCAATGGAGCACCTATGCAAAGAACATGGCGTAGCACTCCCTCCAGGTATGCCTTTGTCCAGCCTTTACTGTGCCTTTCTTCTATATGCAGTGCTCTCGTTCAACCTTCATTCTGCAATCCTTTTGCATGCAGTGCCTTCTTTCAGCTTGAATGCTGCTTTTGTCCAGCCTACCTTTGCATACAGAGCCTTTTGTTTAGGCAGTGTCTTTGTTCAGCCTTAATTTCGCCTTCCTTCTACAGCCCGTTCCTTTATTCAGCCTTTATGCTGCCTTCTTTCATTCAGCCTTCGTTTAGCCTTTCTGGTGTAGGCAGTGTCTTTATTAACCTAACCAGGCAGTGCCTTTGTTTAGCCTTCATTTATCCTTCCTTCAGCCCTCGTTCAAGCCTTCATTTCGTCTTCCTATCGAAGGCAGTAGCGCCTTATGTTCAGCCTTCATGCTACCTTTCTTCAGCCTGTGCCCTCTTTCCGTGTACGCTCTCACTTTTAGTCCGGATTGATGCAGGCAACTTGCAATACATGAAGGACGAGGGCATGCCCGAAAGTTCACTACGCGCTTTACAATACCTTGTGCCGGTGAGTGATTTTCAAAAAGAAATGGACATAGTTGGGAAAATCGCCATAGATCGAATTCTACCCAACAACGTAGATGTGGACGACTGCGAGTTCAAGGTCTATCAACGCTTAGCAATTGGTCCTAAAAATGAAATCGTGGCTTCTTCCAACAAGTTGCTACAAGTGAAGCAATCTTCCTATGTCGTTTGCCGCGACCTAGTGACTTATGGTCAAGTAGCCATGATTGTGCAAGTCAGAAAACGACAAGATCATTCATTTACTCGTGGATACGTCCTACTGTGGCAGTTGGACCTTGCAATGAAGGAATGGCATGATGTAATTGCAATTTGCACTTACCCACAAGTACCAAAATTGGTGGCCATTGCCTGTGAACGTGTTCTTGGTAGTTGTGCTGTGCTGGAAAACGGAGCGGAGTTAAGAATGTGCCTGATCCCACGTTGCATAAGCAATGACCTCAGGTTATGACAGATGAAATCTGTACAATATGTAATTACTATGTGTATGTAATTTGCCAACTTCCTTAAACCCTAATTATGTACCTTCGTTGTGCTGTTATTAAGCCTTCGTAGAGCCTTTATTATAACTTCGTCATTTAAGTATACAAACGAAGGTACAATGAAGGCTACCTTTAAATCACCTTCGTCAGGCCTTTATGTATGTTTTAAAGTTGGTTGCCAACTTCCTTAAACCCTAAATATTAACCTTCGTTACGCCTTCGTTACGCATTTAAATATACAAACGAAGGCACAACGAAGGCTACCTTTAAATCACCTTCGTCAGGCCTTTATGTATGTTTTAAAGTTGGTTGCCAACTTCCTTAAACCCTAAATATTAACCTTCGCTACGCCTTCGTTAAGCCTTCGTTACGCATTCGTTACGCCTTTATTATGCCTTCGTTACGCCTTCGTTATGTCTACATATTACCTTTATTGAACCTTTATGAGAGCAAAATGAAAGCAGAAAAAATGACGTGAGTGCGCGTGGATGTCGCCAGTCGTTATCAGAAGGAGGCTGCTGGGGCAACAAGTGCGCGTTGATGCAACCTGCCTGCTTAGAGACACATCGCGAACACTTATCGTTGGCCGCAAAGTTTAGGATAGAGCACGTCTTTCTATTGCTCGCCATATCAGTTGCGAATAGGTTCGGCTACACGACAACAGTGTGTGTATCTTCCGATATCATCGATAGGCCCGGCAATATTTTTCGTAATGGCCCGGGAACGGTCCGGCAGGCCCGGACAAAAAATACGAACGGCCCGGCGACGGCCCGCGCCTGCCCTGGCTGGAAGCATTTTTAAGTAAAGGCTTATATCTAATTTGTGCGTGTTAGAATCGATATAGGTTGCGTACGTAATGATGCAGAAATCGGCCTTTGTGCGGGCAGTAACTTATTAGAAAGTCTATCGTGTGATACTGAAAGGCTCGCATACGATAGCATGGTAGGGCTTCATCTAAATTCTGATGGACAACAAACAAGATTATTAGCGAGGCGGGGGTTCTAGCCATCTGCGCATCTGGCGAAATCGCATAGGCCCGCCAACGGCCGGACAATTCTGGGCAGATGTAACGCGAGGAAACCCCTCAAGCACGATACGCCCGGCGTATTTTTTATAAGCAGCCCGGCAGCGGCCCGGCGCGATTTTGGCTCCCATGGCCCCGGACCGGCCCGGCAGGGTAAGATACACACACTGCACGACAATAACTATGAGGCATAATCGCGTATACCGCCATTTGCGTATGCGCCATTGACGCTCGGCTTCGAGACGCTCATGCGCGAAAATTCTCGAGACACTGTGTCTAAAAACATTGAAGAAGCTTACGAAGTAATGCCGTACATGACGCTCGCGAATTCAAGCAACCGGCTTAACAGTGGCTCCACAGTGGCAATCGGCTTCATTGTAAGCTTCTGTAAGCCAAACAGCACGCAGGAATTTATAAATTCGCGCCAATTCGGCGTTTCAGGCACCGTGTAATGATTGGTTCGAACAACCCCCCCCTCGCACCCGACCATCGTCCCAATTCGACGTGTGGGGACCAAGAACATCCATCCCATCTGAGTCGCGAAGTGGTCATATTTTCATATGTTAAATATGGCATATTAATCATCGTGAAGGGGCGGTGGGGCGGGGGGTCGTCGATATCGATTGATATCGATATCGCGCGCTCGGTTCGATGTACCTTTGATGACGTGTGATGAGAAGGTATCAATGTGCACTAATACGTGTAGATAAGTAGCATGCTAGCAATCACAACCATTGGCGCCCTAGCGTTCTATATGGCACGTGCATGCTTCAATATGCCATTACGAACTACGAGAAACATCCATCAGGTCCTTCGAGAGATTCGAGGTGTATGTTTGAGTGTTGAGAAGGTCTCAAAACCTCGTAGGCAACGCGTACTAGTGCGCATACTCAAGGAGCATGCTAATAATCAGTTAATCACACCAACGGGCGCCCTAGCGTTCTATATTCCACGAGCACGATTCGACATGGTATTACGAACTACGAGAAACATCCACCGGGCCCTTTCGAGAGACTTGAGGTGCATGGTTGAGTGTCGAGAAGGTGTCAGGATCTCGCAGACAGCGTACTATAGTACGCATACACAAGTAGCATGCTAGTAATCACACCACTGGGAGCCCCGGCATCATATATGGAACGGGTATGATTCAACATGATATTACGGACTACGAGCGACATCCACCGAGCGCTTTGTGAGGCTTGAGATGCATGATCGAGTGTTGAGAAGGTGCCAGGACCTGGCAGGCAGCGTACTAGTACGTGTACACAAGTGGCGTGCTAGTAATCACACCAATGGGCGCCCTAGCGTCCTTTGTGGCAGGGGCATGATTATATATGATATTACGAACTACGAGAAACATCCACCAGGCCCTTTCGAGAGACTTGAGGTGCATGGTTGAGTGTTGAGAAGGTACATGGACTTGGCAAACAGCGTACTAGTACGCATACACAGGTAGCATCTAGCATGATATATATCACACAAATGGGCGTCATAGCGTCATATATGCATGGCACGCGCATGACTCAACATTGTATTACGAACTACGAGAAACATCTACCAGGTCCTTTAGAGAGACTTGAGGTGCATGGTTGAGTGTTGAGAAGGTGCCTGCTGGACCTGGCAGGCAGCGTACTGGTACGTATAATTATACAAGGGGTATAAATAGCATGCTAGTAATCACACCAATGGACACCCTAGCGAGCTAGCGTTCTATATGGCACGGGCATGATTCAACATGGTATTACGGACTACGAGCGACATCCACCGGGTCCTTTGTGCGATTCGAGTTCGCACAAGGACTGCTTGATTGGCGCCAATAATTAGTATTATGGGTAATATTAGCATCCGTGTGATAACAGGGAGTATTCCGAGCGTCCATTCTTGCCTGGATTTCATTGATGTACCATTGAACATAACTTGTTCATACTTCTATGCATGGGGTCTTTCCTTTCCCTTTCCATATTGTGCGACATAATTTTAAGCCATGCGTCACGGTACTTCCTATAAAGGAAAATAAGCATATAATTATTTATTCGGTCGGTGTGGTCAGTCTGCCAGTAGAAGTGCTCCTTGGCTGAGCAGAGGGTGGACATGGTTTCGGTGATGCGCGTGGCAGTAGCCACGTCTTGTATATTGTAAATCCCAATACCTCCATTGGGTGCTCGTTCACTCGTTTCGCGTGCGGGCTGCTCATCACGCATGCGTTTTCGCATGCTCGGCTCTTGGGACTCGCACGATGCTTGGCAAACTTGCAGTCCAGCATCCAGCGCCGCACCAACCGCTTAGACTGATAATATCGACAGTGACGACGAATCTGAGTTGGCTCCTCGGAGAAAGAGGGTCAGAGGCAACGAGATAAGCTAGAGGGAAATTAATGTGTAGATTCCCTGATCAGGATTTGTATAGGTGGCAGAATATGATTGATGCCAGCCGACAGAGGACAGATCCATCAGATATTTGGAATGCGCGCCCTGAAAGTATAAGACATGAATTGTAGCCCAGTGGAGGCTGTTCTAGCTTGAAGTAATTATTTGAAAGAGCTTTGTCTCACCCTGTTAAAATACTGGCCAATCTTTCCTGACATAAAGATATTGCAATTGCTCGATTGTAGCCTTGTTCACTGTGCCCAGGATTACCTTTGTGGGTAGCTCTGTCACCTTTTTTATCGCCTTGGGGACTCCCCCCCCGACTCGTGCTCTTTGTAGGAGTACGCGGACGCAACAGTGCGTCTTTCAGTGTCTGAGAGGGGTCCCTTCTCTATCCCCGTGTGGATTTTAGCCCGTGGGCCTTTGGGGCTCGTGGCACCCTATTGTTTTTTGTTTGTTTTTATAAGTTTTTATTTCAGCGATTCCCCAGGCAAGTTTCTTCTGCGGTATTACTCCTGCGTAGGGGCTGGGAGACCCAGCGAGATCCAATATTGTTGGTGACTTCAGTATGGGGATTCCTCTGGCTCCGTCAGTGGGTCGGTTGCTGGTGTTCCGAACATTCCCTGGTCTTGGTCGGGAGTTGCGGCAACTACTGGGGATTCCTCTACTATTGGCATACTCGTGATTTCTGGGAGATTTGCTCGTTTCGATGGCGGGTGCGTTTCCTCGTGGTCGCTGGCCTGTGTCTTTTCTGGCGATCGTAACTGCGGTGTAGCCTTTGGTTTTGGGCATGATTTTTGCGAGGGTTGTGGGTACTGGGGTCGGGCGTGAGCAATTTCGTCTGTTGTAAGTTTCGCCGCCTGTCACTTTTCGCGGTTTGTCGTCTGCCTTCGCGGTTCGAGCTGAGCTGTAACCACTCTTTGTCCTGTGAAAGCGAAAATATGTTAACTTGGTACGGACAGAATCCAGCAAGGCAGGAAATGGGGTACGGGCGGGCCGAATCCGCATATTGCCGTTGTGCTGCGCCGTGTTCTGTTGCCCTCGTGCCCGCCGTTATCTCGTGTCTGCCATATCCTGCAAACACAGTCCGTAGTAAAATCACATTTTTGAAATTTATTTTCAGGTCCGCGGCTCGGACTAGGTGGCACGCTCAGGCTGCTCAGCGAGGTCTTGAGCAGGAAATCTTTTATAATACTCTGGGCACATCCTTCGTGCCAGGAGGTCGATTGCAAACCCGGCTCCCCAAATTGCCTCAGCCCCAAGCTCAGAAGGATTCTCGGGAAAGGGCAGCATAATGCATTTCCTCTGAAAGTTGCTTAAGACTGATTGTCTTCGTCTTCTTCATGGATACATGTGTCTGATACTTCCAGGACGGCCGAAATATACTATGAAATGTAAATGAATAGGGCATCCACGTGTCCGTTATCTCAAGAGGAAATTACATGTGCACATGAAAATATAAACTTATAAATATACCCCATCACAATTTTACGTTTTATGGAACGATAATGTGCTATCAAAACCACGATTGGGGGGGGGTTATACACTTGTTTTTCCGAACCACGGACATCTAACTCTAGAGGTATAAGCGATCTCCAAACGCTATCTTTCCGGCGGTGGATTTGAAATGGGAGTAAAATAGAGCTAAATCATCTCCAACTTTACCGAAATCCTGGCAAACAACGATTACTCATGCTATTCTGGCTCAGTTTTACAATTATCATAGGTATGTCCCCGAGTCCGCAATCAATCTGCCTCGATGAAATTAAATATGGGGACGAATCCCCGATCTGGTCGCGTTTCTCTAGTGAGGGCTTTTTCGACTTGAGAAGAGTCGAACACTCGCGAGGCGCCTACCACCATACTTAAGATGGATACTTTTTGGCTTATAAATCCATCATCCAATGGGATTCTCGGGGGTTTCTATACATAACTATAAAGGGCTCGTCGAGGGCTATATTTTGGCTGGCTTACTTTTTTTATTCGGCCAATGAGCGCGAAGATACAAAAAAAGATCGCGTATAAAGGCCAAATCGAAAATGTAAGCCAGCCAAAATATAGCCCTTGACGAGCCCTTTATAGTTATATATAGAAACCCCCGAGAATCCCATCGGCTGATGGATTTATAAGCCCTATTATGACTGCTATAGCATATTACAAAAACAATATTTAAACGTTATTCCATAAGAAACGCAAATGGAAAAAGTCCGTGAAATTATATAGACCTTTTTTCGGGGTCAGGATTGCTATAAAGGCAGATTGACTCAGAACGCGGGCACATACATAGGATGCACGGAATTCGGATTCGACTATAACTGCGACGTGATTTATAAATACTGATAACTAGGCGAATGCCGAATGTGATTGTGAATATCGGTTGTTCGCTTGTTCCAGCTAGCTTTTGTAGGAGCAAACTGTCGAATTTATGCATTGTCAGGGTTCTCGCTTTAAAGTATCCCAACTAATATGATGTGCAATCCATTATCGACATCGGCGGACTCTAACCCAAATTAGTACATATATGATGCTCCTGCAATACTTATGACGGTACATGCAAGCGTAGTCAGTAATGATGCACACGCTGACAACACAACAAACATATCATATCAACACTCATCGGAAACGATATGCAAAACCGAGGTTTGATCTTTGCGGCCAATGAACTTCTCTATGAACCCATCGAGTTAGCAGCCAGAGTTGCTCGTGCTATTACCTGTGAGCACACATCATCACCACATCAATAACTCTACACATTTCTAAGATTTCTCTGCCATCACTAAATGACACTTTCACAGAAAAACATCATATTAGGTTCAACACAGACTATTGCATGCCCTGCACACTTCGGAGAGCCCTGAAACACGCCTCACCAAACCATGCGACTTGTGGGGCTCCCAACAACACATCCCACAATGTACTATCAAGTCAAGCCCAGCATCCCACTTTGGTACGCTTCGCAACAGTTGGAGGTTCCTACAAGTTATCACATGCTTGACACCTGCTGACAAAAGAATGCATATTCATCATTCCTCGCATCTATTGCCGATAGAGTGCACCAATTTCCAAGACAGGTTCAATAATCATGCACTTGGGTTGGCTCATATTATTCGATCAACAATAGAGGTAAATTTAGACAAAGAAGCAAGATAGTTGCGATAGCACAGTCCCAAATTCAGTTCCCTAGGACACAAAGGATGGCAAACAAACTACAAAATAGCCCTTATACGAGTATTTGTCCGCATCACCTTTTTCTCCGCGCTGCACGAACCCCCAGCAACCACCAATCGACAAGCAAATGAAGATTGCTACCAGCATCATATAGGACGGCAAATGTAGGGTCGGTAAAAGGCATTCGGTTACTAGCTTCACTGCCAACAGCACCAGGATTACCCCTGTAGCAGTTTGCAGGGCCGGCATGTCACCAACCAACTGCACCACTCCAGACAAAGTCCCCACACAATAACTTCAACCATCTCTATCGGACGCCGTGTGATCACTCCTCAATGGCTTGACCTCAGCCATCTCTATTGGAAGTCGTGTGATCACTCCTCAATGGCTTGACCTCAACCATCTCTATCGGACGTCGTGTGATCACTCCTCAATGGCTTGACCTCAACCATCTCTATTGGACGCCGTGTGATCACTCCTCAATGGCTTGACCTCAGCCATCTCTATTGGACGTCGTGTGATCACTCCTCAATGGCTTGACCTCAGCCATCTCTATCGGACGTCGTGTGATCACTCCTCAATGGCTTGACCTCAACCATCTCTATTGGACGTCTTGTGATCAATAATCAATGGCTTGACCTCAACCAATAGGGACATGCTAACCACATGTTGAGTCTAGGTGAGCCCCTACATGATGAAGCCGCAAGAGCTTGTGGATGGTGTGGGAATGGGTAGAAGGGATCTGGGGGAACATGATTGGCGCATGAATGGGTAGAAGGGATCTGGGGGAACATGATTGGCTCATGAATGGGTAGAAGGGATCTGGGGAGACATGATTGGCTCATGAATGGGTAGAAGGGATCTGGGGGAACATGATTGGCTCATGAATGGGTAGAAGGGATCTGGGGGAACATGATTGGCGTGAGGATGGAGTCGGAAGAGGACATCTTCAACAATGGTGGGTTGTGTGTCATTTGGGGAGATTGCAGTGCATACAATTTGCTACGACGCTATCTTTTAGAAGGAGAGAGATGAAAAAATCAGCACATACAAAGTATAAAAGTATGTACACTTATGTGTGGCTTATTCTTGGACCGATTTCTTTGGCACCATATAGCCACAAAATCCCTGTTTGTGTGCTTCTCCTTGTACCGACTCCTTTGGCACCCCGTAGCCGCAGAAGTCCGGCTGCACTATGTACCCACACCGGGTATCAAAGGATTCAGCACACACTTCGGGACACTCATCCGGATTCTCCGGAGCTCACTAGTGAAGAATGGGACCCCCATTCTTGTGTGGAAAAGGCTAGTTTACAAGTACGCCGCTTCGGTGCCTGCGACTCAGGGCTGAAACAGAGGGCATCACTTTGCCTCCAGGAGAGGGATCTGGGAAGTGTCCTGCTCCTAAGAAGGCTGCACGAGTTTGTGGAAGTGAAATCAATATTGAATGTTACATTGAGGGTGATTGCACAAGTTTGCAGATCCTGTTGCTGCTTTAATTAGAGAAGAAACATAGTGCTTCAGGCCCTTGAACATTTGGCAAAGGCCAGTAACATTCAGGAAGCAAATACAACTGCACATGACAAAGCAACCAACGTTTAAGATAGGAGTCAAAGAGCAGCTTGCAGATCAATTTCTTGCAAAAGGGCTGCTTACACATTATGGACTCTGTGCGCTCTGATCCTTTACTTATGGGCGGATCGAGAGCGAGACCTATATTGTGTGGTGAATCCCAGAGCCTTCGATAAGGTGCTGATCTCAGACCCTTCACTCAGGACGTTGCTCTGAGACCCGTCACTCAGGACGTTGCTCTGAGACCCTTCACTCAGGACGTTGCTCCGAGACCCTTCACTCAGGACGTTGCT
>LGRX02018397.1:0-15224 GCA_001247695.2 Cymbomonas tetramitiformis | reverse complement strand
TCTCAGACCCTTCACTCAGGACGTTGCTCTGAGACCCGTCACTCAGGACGTTGCTCTGAGACCCTTCACTCAGGACGTTGCTCCGAGACCCTTCACTCAGGACGTTGCTCTCGGAACCTCCACTGAAAATGGGCACTCTCCAGTCCCAGCGTGGGTTGAACCTGGGAAATGATGGAGAACCACGAGCGCAGCGTTATGATAGCAAACATTGTGGCAGTCCAGATGACCGTCATATTTGTGGAGCAGCCAAAGACCGCTGCCACGTTGTCCCAGCTGAACACGACGTCCGTCAGCTCTATGGCGAGTAGAACCACCAGCAGAGGGGTCGCCTTCCACCTCCCGGACTCTCGAGCCACGAACCTGCGACCCTTTCATAATGTCGTCGCATAATGCAGAATCCCGCATGCTGGTAAATAGGTTTTAACAGTCAGAGCAGCGCGCACGGGTGGATCGTGATCTCAGTCTTACGGAAGCATGCTTAATGAATCTGTTGCTGTTGAAGGCGGAGCATGCACGTCCTTGGTCTCCAGTGCTCCCTGGAAAGAAGAGCCTCAAGCCTCGAGAAACATACATGCGCCCCATGTGGAACACTTGGCGCAGCCGAATAATGATGGTCAGGACTCGAAAAGTGATCACTACCATCGCTCAACAAGAATCCATCACTCTTTAGCCCAAAATCCTCTCAGCCGGTCTCTCATCGAGGCACTCACCGGCCTGTTAGTGACGAGGGGGCCTTCCCTGACACGGCACTCAAGAGGAACTTTCCGGCCACACACCAAGGAGGGCGCCCCCCCATACCGGAGACTACAGAGGGACCCTCCTCGACCTGGCAATGAAGAGAGCGTGATCGCTGATTCTGCTGCAGGATCCCTGTGCGACTGATCCTGAGCGTTGAAAGGCTCGTCCATCACGTCCATTCCGCAGGTGGGTTTCGAGAAGTGTGGTGCCGCACATGGGGAAGACTGGACAAGAAATTGCAGAGACCGTGTGGCGGTTTCTTCCTACATAAACCTGGCAGCCTAATGCAGGCTGGCACAAGGTAGTGAGTTATAGGCTATGGCAGAAAGCATGCGGCAAGCTGAGGCAGGGTGTGAATGCTTGTGGCGGCACACGGCAGGGTGTGGCAGGCTAAGGGAGGCCTAGGTTAAGGCAGGGTGTGGCAGTTCGTGGCGGCACGCGGCAGGGTGTGGCAGGCTGAGGCAGGTTGTGGCGGCACGGCAGGGTGTGGCAGGCTAAGGGAGGTTGTGGCGGCACGCGGCAGGGTGTGGCAGGCTAAGGGAGGTTAAGGCAGGGTGTGACAGCTCGTGGCGGCACGCGGCAGGGTGTGGCAAGCTGAGGCAGCTTGTGGCGGCACGCGGCAGGGTGTGGCAGGCTAAGGGAGGTTGTGGCGGCACGCGGCAGGGTGTGGCAGGCTGAGGCAGCTTGTGGCGGCACGCGGCAGGGTGTGGCAGGCTGAGGGGAGGTTAAGGCAGGGCGTGACAGTTCGTGGCGGCACGCGGCAGGGTGTGGCAGGTTGTGGCAGGGTGTGACAGCTCATGGCGGCACGCGACAGCACGTGGCGCTCCTAAGACCGGTTGTGACAGCTCATGGCGGCACGCGGCAGCACGTGACGCTCCTAAGACCGGTTGTGACAGCTCATGGCGGTACGCGGGGGTGACTCACCTGCCACCATGATACTCTGCTGTAACCGGCAGCCAGCGCTGCACGCTCGTGATGATACTCGAGCTCTCCATGTCGTCGTCGTCCTCCTCATCCCCAGGGGCAAGCATGCTGAAACCGGAGTGGAGGATGACGGCAGCAAACAATAGATTCATCCATCTGAAGTTCAGCATCCCGAGCGCGCCGACGCTGATCATTGCCACACGTAGCACGGCGGCTGTGAGCACCCCCCAGAACAGCACGCGGGGTCTGTGCTGCTCGGGAACCCGGAATTTCTCGAAGATCAGGTACATGACCAGCACGTTGTCCGCGGATAGGGACTGCTCCACCTGTGCACAAGGCACCCCTCCCGGCAATCAGCAGTAACGGATGCGTTGGACGCTAAAGGCAGGTTCCGCCAGGTCGTGTGGCGCGACTGTAACTTAAGTGTTTTCTCCTGGGTCTCTGCCTGCGGCCTGCCCTGTTCTCCCGCTGCCGCCGGGCTAAAGAGACACACAGCAATCCTTGGACCATTGCCAGCGACAATGTCGATACTGGAATCAACACCGAGCAATGCACATTTGACGGTACAGTGAAGCATGCATGCGGTGAATGTTGGCCATGGCAGGAACAAGGGCCTGGGAAAATTATCATCCCCCGATAGCACGGGGCCGGGCGGAGGCCACGTGCGGGTCACTTCTCGATATATGCACTTCCACAGTTCAGTGCCAAACAAGAGTCCGAGACATACCAAATACACAGAGAAGAATTGCGATGCGAGGTCGAAACCGAACTTCCAGTATATCCAGCACCCGGTGAGCGCGGCTGCTGCCGTGACTAAAACGATCGTCACCCAGCTCTTTGTCTGGAGTTTTGAAGTAGAGTACGCTGTAGTAGTGCGCGCCGACTTCGAATTCGTGTTGTTCACCGCAGAAGAAGCCTCGTCGGGAGAACTGCATCGAAGACGCGCCACATGCCAGCGCGGGTGTGTGTGTGCCTTCTGACCATACGTCGTCCTACTCGCAGCGCCTACGTGCCTAGAGCGAGCACTACGCAGGATTTCGGAGCCGGAACAGGAAAGCAAGGCGACAGCTGAATCAACACCGCTTGTGTGTTTCAGGGTGATCCCTGGCTCTATACGTTGAGATGCCCCTTGCGTCAAAGGTTTCGAGCCTCGCTTCACGACGAGAAGTCGGCCATCTGTACTTGTTTTCCTTTTGGGCAACAAGGTGGATGGACTGTGTAGGATGCTCAGTGACACATCTTGCCGCATAGCTTGCCAACTTCCAACTAACGTGTGGCGTGAGAGAGAGAGGATGTCGCAGGACAACCGCAAGACACGAGTACTCACTCCGAAGCGAGGGGCAGCTTGGGAAGGCTGATAAAGTGTATTTCTCGTGAACTCGAACTAAATTCTATGACTTACATGTGATTTCCTACAAGATTTTGTCGTCGGCGCACCCGTCGATCTTAAGATATCTGGATACTGGCTCTAGAGTAGAAGGCTTCTCCGAAAACTGGAGGAATTATTGTGCTGGGGTGTGAGGAGGAAGACCGAAGACTTGGATACTGTGACACAGTACAGAGATCCGAAAGGGTCGTAATAACAATGAATGAGTGCTGCTCCCATAAGGACAGCGATGACGAATTTATCTGAGTTTATATTACTCTTGTCCCCAAAGCTTATGGACGAAAATAGACATTTAGGTTTGGTAACTCAGTGGGGTCCATAAGCTCTGGCATGACTCGGCAGGCCTCCAAATCGATGTCCTCCAAAGTGCACACCACTTCAGGGGCTTCAACACGAGGGCCAAACAAACAGAAGTTCTACTCAACACATGCCCAGAAATTGACCTGAGCTCAAGTTATGGAGGTAAACGTCCTGAAAACTGCCAGGTTTTCAGTGAGTTGCAAAAGTCTGGCACCAAAATCATTCAAAACTACATAACTTTAGCGCACTCTATCCAAATTCAACAAAGTACATAGATAACTTCATCAGTTTTTCACGACTTACGCACTCCAACCATTTGTTTGTACAAATAAATGGGCCAAATCACCATATTGTGACTTGGCCGATCTAGATGTTGATTCATAGGGGATGGTATCGAGCCGTTAATCTTCCGTATTAATGCTCTTTCCGCATGATTTCGAGTATTCTGTTTGTATGCTACCTTTTGATGTTTGGCCACTACGATATGGTTCATCACATTATCCCGTTGAAACACCTTTGAGTAATGTTGATAGATCGATAATGCCACATTTTTTATAATAATAATAATAATAATAAAACATTTACGCTAGCAAAGGGGACAAAGTCCTGAGAGTGCGGTATCCCTGCAAGTAAGGCAGGCTAGTGAAAACACCAGGGGCTACTCCCTCTGCTATAGCGCGCCCACAAAGGGGCTCAACCCACTTTTCAGCAGGGTGACATCTAGAGAAAAAGCTAAGTGCTAGGCAAAAAACTCTAGAAGATGGAGAAGCAGCCATGGCCGGGTGAGTGGAGGGGTGGCTGAATCTGGGCGGTGGGGAGAGAAGTCGGAGAATTAAGGGGGTTTTTGGAGACGTTGAGGAAGGGGGTCAGGGTGGGCGGGGGAGGGGGGGGTGGCGGGGGAGGGGAGGGGGGGGACGGCCCCTCCCCTTGGGGACACGGCACCATCTTTTATTGCAAATTTTTGAGAATTATTGCAGGAGGGTTTGAAGAAAGTCGTTTGATTGTTGCACAGCTTCTGTTTCTGTCATGGCTTCACTGCTCGAGATGTCAACTGTATGCGGGTCAGTGTTTAAGGTGGTGGTGGTGTTTAACAGAAACACGTCTCGCCTATTTTTGGTGTGTTGTCTACAAATTCTTGATAGTTTTTTAAGAAGAGGTTTAATCTTGCCACGGGGAACACCTATCGTGTTGAGGACAGTACCAAAAAGAGGAGGGAGGTATCCCATGAGTGTGAGAACTTTGGGCCATTTAACGGTGTTTATGAAGGGCTTGGAATTTGCGTTTGTGATTGTCGTGTCGTGGTGACCACCATAATAAGGCTCAATATCACTTGAAGATAAGGAGGGTCTTGAGTGGGCCATGTGCAAAGCGAAGAGGGAAGTACTTTGTCGCTTTCGTTCAGAACTTCATTCCAAATATCAGGGCTGACTCCTGTGTATTCTAGCCTCTTCTTCGTGACTCTGGACTTGGGAAGGACGTTAAGGAACCATCTCGCAATCTTTTTCTGTGTAGGCCTCCAGTCAAAGGCCGGTTGGGTATCATTGGGTGCACTGTCTATAGCTATGATAACGACATCCGAAAAATCATCCTTATAGCATCCGCCACCTGGGAGAACGTAGGGGTCATCACCCGTCCAATAGCCATGTGGGATAAATGGAATAGTGTTATGCGGGAATCTGAAAACAAGTTTAAAACCTTTGTCGAACCATCTTTTTTGGTTTTTGGGAGACAGCGGAAGAATCCATGTTCCTGAAAATCCGGAGACGGTGTTGGCCGCTTTATGTCCCATTTCCAAGGTAGTCATAACTGCCGAAGATTTGCCCTTTTCTTTCCCATCAAAGGGGGGATTTCCATAAACGATTCTGCCGATGCCTGTTATCGGATCAACGTAGGCATCCCAAGCGAGACCATCAAAGCCAATTTTCCCATGATGGCAGAAGGGCTTGAGGGCTTTTTTCATTCTTGTGGTGGGTTTGCATCTTCTCGAGTGAATTCTAGGGTGGGCATTTAGTGGGTTGGAGAAGAGTTCACAGCCGTTTTTGTCAAGATTCCTGTCATCCACCAAAATATCTAAGAGGCTTCTTCTGATTGCATAGCAGTTTTTAGGATCCCCCGATTCAAACTTACATGCATTGAGTGCTTCGTGAATATCGTGTGCCCTATTCGAGTACTCCGCAAGTGAGCATGGAATTGCTTTGTCGGAAAGGCGGTGCCAGGCCAAAAGTTTCCAAAACTCTTTCTTTTGGACATATTGGAGTTCGGGATATTTAATTGTCCCCGTGACATGGTCCACTTCAGGTTTAGCGGTCACAGCAATGGTATTCTTTTTTGAACTTGATGGTCGGTACATGCTGGCTTCCGGGAGAGCGTGTAAGTATAATTCCTCCTTCATTTCCTGTCTTAGGTCAGCAAGTGGAAAAAGTTTCGATGGCTCTGTTTTGATGTATGTGGTACCTTTTCCAGGATTTAGTAGTTTGGGCTTTTCTAAGATTTCTTCGGCAATGATTTTCCTTAGTTCGCCATCTTGGGTTGTTCTAAGACTATGCAAACTATTATTATGTCCTGAGCATTCAAGTTGGATGTGTTCGAAGGTGCATTTTGTATTCTGTTGGCAGTAGGGGCAGTTTTCAGTCCCGATTTTCCCCAGTTTAAATAAACGTGTTGGAGAGGCTTGGAGACCCAGGAGTTCTCTGCTTCTAGAAGCGGTGAAAGCTTTAGGTGTTATTTTGGAAATATCTTTAGTGGGGGCGGTGTTATTCTCGTTAAGCATTCTCAAGTACTTCCCTTGAGATTGTAGAGTTCTCCAATTATGATAGTGTGATAGACGTTGAATTCTTCTAATGTGACTACGGATATCGCCTAAAATAGGGACCTCAAAAAAGAATAATGAGAAGGGCAGTTTCTCGGCAGGGTCGTAGCGGGAGATGTCTGAGCAACCCCCTCTGAATGAGGCTCTTTTAGCAGTACGGTCCACTCTGTCATGGACTTTGTCATTATTGTGACCCCTAATCCATTTAAGGATGATTTTACTGTGGTCTCCTTCACTGTAGAAGCCAAGTTCTTCTAACAGTAGGCGAACAGCCTGCACATCTCTGCGATTAGCTTCACGTAGTTTGTCCCGAGCACTCATAGATCTGCCATCCTTTGTTACAGCAGATATTGCGGCCATGGAGTCAATGGCATGTACCATTGGAGTCATGGATTTGAGGAGATTCTCTTTTTGTTCTGCGAGTAAGAATCTCAGTCCCGCAATTTCAGCAGATGTACTACTAGGGTTTTGGATATCTTCCTTGATAAGAAGCCCCGGTGCGGCGAAAGTTCTTGAGGGGGGATATTCATCTTCCGAACAAGTGGCATTCCGTTGTCAAAGTTTTTTATGGCATATGCTGCACCACTGCATGCTGATTTTTTACCGGCAAATAGGGAACCATCGCTTGCCATATCATAAACCTCCATTTGTTTGCTCTTTTCGGCGAAGGGGGTAGATTCTTCTTCCGAGTCGCTAGGGCAGCTGTATTCACTTTCTTCTTCCGCAGTTTTGTTTTTCATTCTGGCAATAATGGTCTCATATTGTCTGTCTGAGATGTAATCATAGTGTGAGTTAATATCACCGACTTTAGCAAGAACAGAAGAGGGCGGGTCCATATGGTCATTATATTCGAAAATGGAACCTACTGGAATTAGGATGCAACCGTCATCGGTGATGCTATATTCAAAGTCGTATTGAAAACTGTTGGTTCCTTCGATTCTGACAAAGACATTAGGGTTTTTGGCATTGTTACTGTATTCTGTGTATTTTATTGACATGGCCTCTAAGTCAATATTGGTAATGTGAATAAGAGAGATGGAATCTCGGTTACCATTTCCTTTCCAATGAAACTCACCCGTGTCCGGGGGTACTATGTTGTCTCTATATTGTTTCTTGACATATCTGGCCTGTGGGTCCAAACCTACAGGGTTTTGAAGCATTTCCTTTTCGATTTCGGTTAGCCATCCAGGGGGTCTATTACCGTTCAGCCTTTGCTTTCTTGCCAGTTTTTTAACATTCCACCGCAGGGAGTCAGAAAGGAACCTGTGTGCTTGAGGTTATATTTTTGAATTGCGGAGGTAACATTCCTCGACATGTAGAGTTGTCTGGGAAGGGTGGTGATTAATGGGGTTTCACCCGCTTCATTTTCAGGGTAATTTTTAGAGTCGATAGCGTATCCAAGTTTTGCCATAATGTGACCTGTACGCCTGAACCAGTTAAAGCGTTTGTCTTTTGTGTGACTATAGGTTGCATAGTGTGATAAGGGGAAGCCCGAGATGGCATTTTTACTCATTTCGTTGTTCATGTTTTGAATTATCATTTTAAGCCACAAATTGCTGTTTCTACGGTATAGTGAGATAAGGTGAGGGTCAGTGATACGGTCCGTGTGGTTGTGTTGCCAATATTCGTGTTCATCTGCAGAACACAGGGTGTTCATGGTTTCAGTAATACACGACGCGGTTACAACATCGAAGACACTATCAATACCGTACCCGCCCTGGCAGACTGTCGTCCAGATTATTTGGTGGTTAGTGTCAACTGGGCAGCCCAGGTATTTGATTATAAACGAAGCTATCATTTTGTCTAATTCAATTGCAACATTCTTTGAGGAGTTGGCAATTGCTGAGGTAACTTTAAGGGGGTACGCCATCCTCGGAACTACGACCGCATTTATAACATATCTTAGCTGGTGTAGAGTCATGTGTTGCAGTTGGATGGATGTGAGAGTGGATTTAAGTCTATCGATAAGGATTTCCGCCTGTTTGTCCCATTCCCCATTTAGTGCAAACCATACTCCGAGGTATCTGTTTACCTCTTTGCTGTTAGAGAAATCGAGAAATTCTGGTGACTCAGGGGGTATCCATTTCGCATCAATGGAAGGACTCGAGTCATTGGTATTGGGCTCCAGGTGACCCCCAGAGATGAGTAAATCATCAGACAAGTCATATCGTGTTACTATTTTGCCCTGGGGTTTGATGCGCTTTCTGTAAGAGTATTTGGATTTCTTAACATTGATGGGAATGCCGATGAAGCTCATAAATTCATTAACTATACCTAGCATGTCTTGAACTTCGTCTTTAGGTTTTCCCACGAGCATGATGTCATCACAGAAGAACCGTGCAAAGATATTTAAAGGGGTGTCCTTTTCTAATAAGTTTTGAGAGGGAGGAATAACATTATTTCCTGGTTTGTCTGGTCTATGGCGTTCCGAGTTGAGTTCGTATCCATATGTGGTTCCTGTCGGGTTTGCACCGTTTGCTCTTTTTGCTAACCAAATTGTCAGGATATCCATAATGGCTACAAACCTTAGTGGGCTCAAAACTTCTCCCTGAGGAACTCCACATTCGAGGGACCATTCATCTGTGAGGCCTTCCTCAGTAAGTACCATTCTAGAGGCATCATTGGTGATGTCTGAAATGATGTTAATTATTTGTGATGGGAGTCCTAACTTTCTGAGCGCTAAATTGCTCATCCAGAATTCAGCTCTGTCAAATGCTTGTTTGAGGTCCAGGTAAACTACGTGGAGGTCTTTGTCGTATCTATTGGCATCCGAAATTACTTCATTCAAAATTTGGAGTGAGTCATCTATGTTTTTATTCGGAAGAAAGGCATCTTGAATGGGTAAGAGAATGGGGTGGGTGTTGAGTATTGTTTTGAGACGGTTAGCAATTATTGTATTAAATAGTTTAAGACCCGTTTCCAACATTGTGAGGGGTCTGGAATTATCTATGGTACATGGTGCAGAGGGGTTTTTAGGGATTGGAAGGATGACTCCAGATTTTGCACTCTTAGGAAATCTCCCAGTTATAAGAATGTGGTTAAAAAGTGAGACAGTAACTTCTTGAAAATTCTCTGGGCCCTTGATCCACTGCGAGTATCTCATCCCCGAGGGTCCTGGTGCTGTAGAGATACCACAGTCCGAGTATGCTTGTTGGAGTTCTTTGTGCGTGATTTCTGCCAATAGTCTTGCGGCGGCCGTATCGGGGATTTTAGGGCTATCCTTGAGAATGTCAGTGAGCCACTGTGGGAGTTCATCTGGCTCATTCGGGTTAGTAGAAAATAATTTTTTATTTTTGCATTCATCTAGTGTTGTGTTTAGTCTTTCTGATCTTGTCTCAGGTATCTTTCCATCACTACCTGGGGTTGCGGCTGCACCTTTTTCAGTAGGTTTCATCTTTCCCATGACTGTGTCTAGAAACCTCGAAAGGTTAGTTGAGAAAAGATGCTGCAGGGCTTCCTTTTCTCGAAGTTTGCGTCGTTCAATGTCTGTGTCTCTGCTTTTTTGAAAAGCATTTCTGATTATTACATAATTTTCATGTAACCGTAGTCTCCATGTGGTTGCTGTTTCATTATGTTTGGGTTGGAGCAAGGCAAACGGTAGTGTGCGGGCAGCCTTTTTGGCTTGCTTTGGAATGTTACTAACATGAGTTCTTGTGTCCAAATATTTGATGATGCGGCGTACTGTGTTTAGCCATTTGTATATATAGTTAGATACTGCGGATGGTCTTTCGGACCTCCCAGTTTTGTTCAGATTCTTGGTGCCAAAGGCGTCACTTGCCGCCTGGTGTGCCAATTTGTGCAGGGTATCCCATGTCGCGTCAGGTTGCATTTCCTTGAGGCCAGTGTCGTCGTTTCTAGCTGCTTCCAAGCCATTTTCCATTTCGAGTGTACTATGTAGTCTTTCAGTGTAAGACACCCAGCCTGTAGCGTATTGGAATAAATGGGTTGTGCAGTCTATTTTTTCCGAATGCATCTCAGATCCGTATAGGCTCCAGAATTTAGCGGGCATATGGGGTTGTAGAAGGATATCCCAGCAGGTCATGTAATCATCTGTGCTAGATTTCGTGATTTTCTTAACTTCCAATGAGCTGAATGAAAGGTGTCGCTTGAGGTAGGCATTTACATCTTTCCTATTTAGTAGATGAGGTGAACCTATATGCCAAATGTTATCTTTGACGTTATGACCTAAGTTGAGACCACCTTCTGGCATCCCCTTTCCTCTAGAGAGTAAGTGAGCTGCATGCCATGGGCTATTGAGGTGAATCCACCATTCCTTGGGTTTGTTGTGCCATTTTAGACATTGTTCCATGTTGTCTGTCTTTTCATTTTTTGCTATGAGCTTGTTCACTGTTATGGGGCTGCCGTCTGTATTATCCCGTCTAAGATCGAGATCAGTGGTGTCACCCTTGATGGTGCCGATAGCGGCTCTAGCTTTGTTTTTATTGATGCACGCGTGCACAAGTTCATTTGTGCTGTATCCGTTTGCTTCAAGGAGTCCTACAATATCTTTCTTGTTTATTTTCCTTTTTGTATCCTTATTTTTGTTTGTCATTCTGATTGGGTACCCTGGGTACTCATCATGTGTGGTTTCCTTGGCACCATTAAATCTAGGTGTTGGCAAAGTTGTATCGGTAGAAATCTCCGGTTTGGTGTCGTTTTGAGGGAGCTTAAATTCAGCCCATACTATCCCGTGGTCGGAGATGATATAAGGGTTTTCCTCCGTCCATCCAGTTTTAACTGTCAATTCTGCCATAGTTGTGTTGGCCATGATATGGGTAAGTTTTGCTTTTGAGTTTTTGGATATAACATGTGTGAAAATCTCCGTGTTTGGATTACGGTCCATTATCAGTTCATTAAGAGAACATCTGTCATTGTTGAAATAAGTTAAAAGATGCTTATTCTTCTCAACATGCTCTTGATATGACATGTAATTTCCACCTGACACCCGCTGATTTGGGGTAATGGTACAGTTTTTGTCACCTATCTCTATGTAGGCCTTTTTTGGATTATTTCCTGCCTTTCCTGCCCAGTCAGTTAGTGTGTCATATAATTCCATTTGTTCATCTACTAGTGTGGCATCATTCATATAGCCACTAGCTATGTAAAGCTCAAACCCGTTATTTCCTGAAAATTTGGTCATTACTGCTCTCTTTGCGTCTCCATCAATTGTGGTAACCGAGGTGGAAAGTGGTAAGCTTTTCGGTTTCCATAGGATCATGGAACCAATGGAAGCTCTTTCATTTACATGAGATGTGCGGAATTGAATTCCTTTTTGTGTCATTAGGGTTTTTATTAATGCAAGGTTTTCAGTATTCACCTTGGTTTCTGATATACATATTATATCGGCCCGTCTGTCAATTAAAAGATTGCATATTGTTTCTAATTTAACCAAACTGTCTTTATCTTCTTTGTGGTGTCGGAGGCCTCTCATATTCATACCCATTATAATCAAATTGTCAGAGTGTTGTGCTATTTGTAGTTTTGTAAGTCGGTCTAACTCTTCTGACTGTTTAGTGACGCTTTTGTGTTTTGCTTTTTGTAGTATGCATCTGCCATCTGCGTCATAGATGTTCTCACAGTCAAAGATTTTGTTTGTGCATTTGGTTTTAAGGATTATTCTCTTTTGTTTGTGAGAGTGTTTCCTGCGGTATCCATATGTGCGAGGTTCGCAAGAGAGCTTTCCTTTGCCTGAGATGAAGTGATTATAAGCAGTGTAGATGGGTCTACCGTCTTTGTTTTCAGGATTTGGCTTTGTTGGATGTGCATCAACTTTCGGGAGGTGAGTTCTTAAAGAGTGTCGTATGGTCGAAATGGCTTTGTTATTTTCGTGTTTGGTTATCCTAGCTTCTCTGCCCGTTTGTGGTAGAATTCTAATATTTAGGTTTTCAAGTTCGTATAGTAGATCTCTGTTTAATTGTGCTGCCGAGAAGAATTTAGTGTTGTGCAGGATGTGAAAGGCTTTGTGAGCTAGTGTAAAATTGAAAATCCCCATGTTGTTCGGATGTACTCCCAGTTTCAAGGTTATGCTGTGCGCACTCAGGTCTTGAGGGAGGAGTGTGAGAATATCTTTTTGGTGTTTATTGGTAGGGATATCAAAATCACAATAAATAATCTTTCTTTCTGGAATGATGTGGACTGCAGTTGACCATATTTCATTGATCACAAGAAGATGGATTTGAATGTTGGTGTTATCCGTGTTCGAGGTGTGATGATATTTCCTATGTGATTCGATGGTTTCTGAAACAATTGTTTCATTAGTGGTGTGTGTCTTCCATTTCAGCTTAAAAGTTTCTATCAGAGTTTCTATCTGTTTTTTAGCTGTTTTCTACGTGTGAGGACATGGTGGGCAGGTGAAGTCATATTAGAGCCGCTGATTGCAGCGTCATTTCCAGTGGGCTCCAGGTTTTTGAGCTCCAGCGTGTTGCGGGTATTATTGGCCGTCAGCCCTAATTCTTTCCTCATTTCTAATCGATATTTATGTATTTCCTTTTGCATTGTTATGTCGCCATACTCCCCACTACATAGGTCACATTTTAGGTGCTCGAAAAATGTGGTCTGATGTGAACCTCTGTTCCATTGGGCCCATCTGAAGGCGGTTTTTGCTACCCATGTGCCACAATTGTATATATCTGTTTGAAATGTATCCTTGCTAATAGTAACTGTGAATTCCTTAAATTCTGTGGTGGCTTTGAGATTTTTCAGCCAGGTTGTGAGTGCTACCACAATCATATTGATGGTTTCTCTTTCGGCATTATCTCCAAAAGGGTCATATATGTAAGCATCTATTTTTCCGGATGATGATAAGCGGATCATTATGAGACGCCAATGTATATTGTCACACACGCCTATTTGTGTGTGGCCATATTTTTTGAGTCTGCTGTTAATGAGTTGTGTGAGTTTTTGGTCCTCCACTGTCATCTTCAGCATCATGTCCGTGAGGTCCATGGGGGCAATGGTACTCGGGTCTCGTATTTTCATGGCATCACCAACATGAGTTGCATTTAACCACCCCTTTTCCGAGAGAAGTGATTCCGTAGCCATTATATTTTCATCTACTGCATTATCTACGGTGCCTGCTCCACCGCTTAACATCTGATCAGGTTCAGGCATATTATGTTGTTCGGTGACGTTATTCTGTTTTCGGTGAATTTTATGTTTCGTTATTCTTAGAGGTGATTTCATTTTAGATTTCTTTGTATTTTGGGTCCGTGTCCTCTCCCAAAGCCATGCAATTTTGGGGTTTTGAATCATGTATTTCAAGGCGCTCTTGCTTATCCTTTTGCAGGCCTTAGGTCTCTTGTGGGCTAGGTGTATTATGACTCTAGGCCCCGGGAAATATTGTTTAGGGTACAACTTCATTTTGCTAAGTCCCGTCATTAGGTGGAAGAGCATAATAAAAGTCCCATGAGAGGTTGCTTGCAGTTCCGCTTGTGTTTTGATATAGTTTATCTCACATCTCAAAAAATGCCGCATTATGTAATATGTCATAATCATGCCGCCGCTTATGTCTTTGTCAGTTTTCATCTCCATATAACAACATTTAAATTAGCCTTATGCCGCATCGTGTTTATTGGACTCAGAGTTTGTTTATCCGAAGAGCGCTTCAATATTTTATCCGTCCTTATAAGGTTAGCTGCTTTCCGTTCTGAAGTGTTTGAGGGCCGTGATAAGTTGACCATAAATGGAAATTTATTTTGGTGCCTTATAGTTATTTGATACATATATTGTGTTAAATTTACAGCCCGTATTTTGAGGTTAAATGCATTCCATTTCAAGTTATTTGGAGACCGAGATAAGTTTACCAGAAACCACTTAAGGTTATTAGCAGACCTCATCGGGTCGTCTATGAGTTTGTTTAAGTTTGCTGCAGGCCATATCAGTTTAACTGTGAGCCGTATTAATTTACCTGCAAACTGTATTAAGTTATCTATATGCGGTTTGAAGGTTGCGGTAAACTGTATAAAGTTATTTGCAAGCCGTATAAAGTTATCTACGGGCCATATTGAGTTTTTAGTAAACCGCGTTAAGTTATCTCCGTCCCATAATAAGTTTATTGTTGCTTGTATTAAGAGGACCGCGTGCCACTTAAAGTTTATTAAGTGTTGTGTGAAATTATCTGCATACCGTGTTAAATTTTCTGCAAACCGTAACGTGTCTACTGTAGCCCATATCAAGTTATCTGCGTGCCGCTTTGGGCTTTCTGCGGTCCAAACAGGCTGCCGTATCAAAGTTTCATACATGTGTGTTATGTTTACATGAAAGTGTGTCAAGTTATCAGTCTGACATATGATGTTATCAGAGTGCCGTGTTAAGTTAACACATATGTGTGTTAAGTTGACATATTGTTGCCTTAAGTTAACAGCCTGCCGAGTTCGGTTTGAGGACTGTTTTCTTAAGCTATCAGAGGTGTATATTATGCTAACAGACTGTATTGTCACACTACCAAACCAGCACTTATTAGTGGCATAGAAACTAGTTAAGTTACTAACATTTTTAGTGACTTCTATGTATGTGTTTGAAAAGTTTACCGTACTGTTTGTTTTCCGACCTAACAGGTGTTTAACTATATTTGTGACCTTATTATTAAGCTGGTTAGTACTGCCCTCCGCAGTGAGTGTACACACAGTATGTCTCACCAGACTGGTGGGTGTGCTAGCAGTTGACTTGTGAATTTTCACAGACAGGGTGAGAAAGTTGGAGTTCAAATTGAGCAGGGCAAAAAATAAACTGACACTACTGGCTTGTTTAAGTCGATTGTAAACAGAGGCAGCACAATTTTGAGTTGGAAAAGAAAAGTGTGTGCTGGAGAATTAGCATAAGGTGGAACTGTGTGAACAGCTCTGAGATGCCGTGTGAATGTTTTACTTCTATCACTCATACTTAGAGTGTGGTGCTGTGTTACACGATGAGCACTATCAGACTCTGAAATTAACAATTGAAAGCCGATCAATGTCTGGTGGTGCCCGGGAGAGTACAACCTAGATGTCAGCTTTTCAACACAATGGCAAGCCGAGATCTTTCGGAGAGGAAGGGCAGAAGAATTAAGCCTCAAAGTCCATATCTTCC